>JAPVRG010276744.1:7647-18417 GCA_029783565.1 Rhagoletis cerasi
TGCGTTAACATATCTGGACGATAACATATCTGTCGTATCACATCCACCATGTCGAACGTGACCATCATCTCGAAGAGATCATCGTACACATTCAAACTGAAATAACCGTCATCTAAAACGTTTTTTTTTATTTTGAAAATAGCTTGAACTTTTGAAATATCACAGTCCAACGGCCAAACACGTAAACTTAATTTTAGTCTCCAGATTACGATGCCGTTTTCAGAAAATCCGCTTCACGTCAAAATTTTGAGATATTTAGTGGAGAAGTTTTATGAAAAAAATTCGAACTTTAACAGGGAAAAAATTTAAAAAATAATGGTTTCTTTTTCAATTTTTTAATATCTATTAAAGCATGTTCTTTTACGAAAAAATCAAGCTACCAACGAAGAAACTCAGTGGATGAATAAAAAAATGGTGAACAGGCAAAGGAAAATGCGCGTATTGATTTTTTCAATGATATATGGGCTCGTAAAATGTTACTAATACGCCATGTATTACGAGTACGCCATGTAAATATGTCGTCTTTCCTGCTCGTATTTCACATACAAAATATCATTGCGCATTTTCATTTGTCTATTCACCATTCTTTTATTTATCAACCGATTTTCTTCGTTAGGCGTCAACCCAAACGAAAAAAATTGGGGAAAAATCTGTAATTTTTTAAACTTTTTCCCTGTTAAAGTTTGAATTTGTTTTTTTCATAAAACTTCTCCACCGAATAACTCAAAATTTTGACGTCATACGGATTTTCTGATAACGGTATCGTAATCTAGAGCCCAAAATTAAGTTTACGTATTTGGCCGTTTAGCTGTGATATTTTTGCCTCCCTACTGTGCAATTGGTGCTAATATTCAAGAAAATTGCAATTAACGGGACAAAAAACAAAAGTGGTTTTCGCGACCAAAAATTCAAACGCCGATTTCAGTGAAACCTGGATCAATATTTCAATGTGACTAGTTTTAGAATACTCTGCATTGATGTCTCTTAAAAAGGGGTTTGATTTTACCCAAATATTATTTTTAATTATATTTTTTTTAAATTTAATTTCAATCACTGCCGCCCGAGACATAATGCACGGGACATTTTTTTACTCTAATGTAAAGCAAAAGCTTACAGTTATGTTCAATCGCATAGTTTTTTATGCATTTGTTTTACTCTTTGCACCCTCAGAATGATTTTAGAGAGCAAAAGTCAATGCAAATGTGTCTCTTTAAGAACTTTGTCAAAACAAAACGTCCAATAGAAATATCGAAATGAGAAAAGTTACGCTTGCACGACTTTGCATTCGAATATCTCGAAATGGCATATGAGTAAATGTAAAATTTGTTTACTGTAAATTTCATTGTTTCCATATGAAAATATGCTGAAACCATATATGTAATACTTCTATTTTGCCAGTGCCGTATGCTCACAATGTGTTTTTATTCCGAAATCAAAAAAAGACACCATATTACGATTTTTGCGTCAGTTGTAGAATACGTGTGTACTTTTAAACTAGTACACGGAAAAAAGTGTCAAATCATCACAGGGGCGGCTCAATGAATTTAATATTTTTTTGGCCACTTTTTGCGGTAAATTTTTGAAACCTTTCGCTATAATGATATCGAATACTGGTGCTCATATGCCTGGATCATACAACTCCAAATACAAAACGATTTCCCCAATAGCTTTTGCGCACATTCAAACGGCCACGTATCGGAAATTATAGATGCAGATCATATTATATAATATATACATATAATATATATATATATTATATATTACCAAAAATATATGAAACTAGCTGCAATACCCGGCGTTGCCCGGAGGCATTTCAAAGACGAAAAATCAATTAGCAAAGTAGATTATTCAGAAAGCCAGTTCCCAAGAGACTAATCCGTAATCTGCTACAGGCAGTTTATCTGGTCATGCCATGGCCCTCAATGGTATCTGCGAAGCCACGCAGTGGCTAGCCAGCTAACCTAACCTAAACTATATAAAAAGTTCCAGTACTCCAGCGCAAATACTTCCAGAGGTTTGCAGTATGCAAACCACATGCATCTAGCCATTTCCTTCGTTGCTCTGCATTTCTTGCAGTTTGGTAAATTTATCTTTATGTGTTTTGCACACTGAACAGCGCCGAACCATTTTAATTAAATATTAGAAAATACGTTTTTTACATAAAGTTTTTTGACAAAAATAAGTGTCATTTAGGGTACATTCGCTATCGGATCTCTCTTTCTTTTTACAATATATCGGCACTCTGATGTTGGGGAATGTACTTTGTGTTTACTGGCAATATAGAAGTATTACATATATGGCTGAAACAATTTAATTTTATTATTAGGTTTTAATCGAAAGAATGTAATTGAACTTGAGGCCGTTTTTAATGAAAATTCTTGTGGAAAAACAAAAACAATTTACATTTTGGTAATTTCGGAGATCACCACATCTCCTCATCAGACTTCTTTATCTACACTTCAGCAGGAATCGAAACCGGCAAATCAGGTGCACTTGATAGGATAAGGTTTGTATAAGGAAATGAATAAGAAGCAAGAGTTTACGGGATGTGCAAAGGTCAGTGGTTGACGTTGCTGGCTTTGCACATCTATGATGCGGGTTCGATTCCTGCTGAAGTCTAGATAAAGAAGTCTGATGAGGAGATGTGGTCATCTTCGAAATAGCAGCTACAACTTCTACCGCTTGGACTTTGTTGCTGCTTCCATTTTTCCAAAAAAATTAAATCGTGGTAAAATCACTAAAACTGCTCAAAATAAATGTTAATACGCCACATAAATAATAGCGGTAAAAACTTCGTCAATTTACGTAAAATGGTTTATGATTGAATTTTAGCTTAAACTTATTGGGTATGCTTAAAAAGGTTTAAAAATTATATCAATGGAATCAAAATAATGAGATTTTCGGAGGTATTTTTAAATCGGTCCAGCTCACGTAAATCTGAATAACTTTCCAAAACATCTTTGCGAAAATCTTAAAATCTAATAGATTGTATAATTTCGGTGGAAAACCCGCCACTTTTTTTCGGTGGGGCATCCAAATGTATATGTAACTATGAGAAAACAAATACTGAAAATGAATAAATGCAAGGACATGTGCTCACTGACTAACAAAATGTTGAATGCAAAAATAGGCGAACAAAACAAACAAGGCAAAGAAGGCGCAGAAAATATTATGGCTTACAAATAGACATGAGAGCTAGTGTACTAAAATACTATGTACAAATATATTTATTTACTTAAAAATATATAAAAACAAACTTACATATAATGTATGTAATGCGGGTGTATGCAAAATTCTTTCCAGACACTTTGGGATGGACTTAAGCTTTCATTTAAAATTCTTGTCATGTTTCAGCTGCCTCTTTCAATTGGCAACATTTTTTGTGCGTTATGTCGACACTTACACTTCAGCGAACATAATACATATACGTACATGTATCTCCCCTTATTATATGTAAGCAGGTATACAAAGTCCGTAGATGCTGGAAATTTTGCTGTCCATTATGCTTTTTGTTTTCTGTGACACTTTTTTTAAAACTTTTCAAATGTTTTATTTTTTTAACGGACCAAATTCACAGTGCGTAGTTTACCACTGACAAGGCTTTAACTATCGATTTTCACATTCCCAGTGCTTAGTTTACAAGAGTTCTTGTTAAATTGAAATTTTTTGGGCACAAAATTCAAATTTGTATAGAAAAATATTGATTCTTCGAAGTTGTATAATTTCAGGCGGTATGAATTTCCATAGTAAACTATGCGACTGTGAATTTTAATTCGTAGTAAAACTCTTGTTAGTGGTAAACTGCGCACTGTGAATTCGACCCTAAGATAGTTGTTGTGAGTAGCTTTTAAGCAAAAGTTCTCTTTTGAGTTTGCCACACATTTCCTATTAATTAGTTGTGCTACAAAGGTATACCTATATTCAAGCACACGTTTTTGTGAAAAAATTCCCTACCTGATAGTTTTGAAAGTAGTTTCATTCGAATCAGAATTTCAATAAGTTTTGCCATGTTTGTATATCAGCATAAAGGAAGTTATTTGTTAGGTCAATGGTTCATAAGTCGACGAAAATAAGTTACGCAAATTCTTCACTAAGCTCACTTTGCAGAAATGTGCAAAGCTAACTAGCCTTCACATTGACTTTATGATGGCGAGTTCAAGTGAAGCCTGCTTTACATTGCAACAAACTGCAATTCAAAATACATACACATCAAAGGTTAACTTTGCTCTCGGCTACAGGATCAACGAGAACTAGTGAATCCACATTGCGCTAAAACGTCAAAATTGAATTTAACTTTTTACACAGGTACCATCTCTTCAAAAACCTTAAAAAAAATTCCAAATGTTAGTCAGAGTTACAAATGATCCATGTGTCCGATTTCATAAATAAAAATCACCCTGGACCGCTAAAAAAGTTCTTACTTCAAAAAATAAAACCTTATTGCACATCTACAGGCCAAGTTCTTTAATTTAACATTTCATGTTTTAAATTCAAAAGAACGGTTGGTATCTGATGACTTTCACAAACAATGCCTTTGCGTATTATATATGAGGCCATGAGGGCCAGAGTAGTCCAGCTGTATTTTTGAAATAATTGAGGTGTTGCTGACAAAGCATATTTCAAAAGGTATTGCATATTGTTAGAGGAACCACGTTTTAGTCTTCTCATGGTGTAATAGTTAGCAACTGATAAATGGAATAAATTTGTTGGATTTTATCAAACAAATGCTAAAATAATAATGCTAATATTAACCTATCATGTTTACTATTTTGTATATAGGATACTCTGGCTCTCATAACCTCATATATAGACAGACTTATTCAACCGCGGCATTGGCGTCCGATACTCTTGATAAGGGCGAGCCTCAGACAGAAATGACCCGAGGTTAGAAAGATGTGAACTTTCTGACTCTATGCTTAATCTGCTTTGGCGAAAATTGCTAGGTAAAAAACACTGAACGGAAAGTCTGGACAAACTTAGTGATATTCCCAAACAGCTAAGCGGCCATCAGAGCTGTATCCAATAGAATGGCCACTTCCATCGAAGGCTGATGAATTGGCGAAGGTAGTAGCCTGTTTGGATGAATCCGAAGCGGTGGCACTGGGTTGTCCTCTTGGAATAATTCAAACAGAAGTTACTCTGCATTTCCCTGGACTGGCTGGAAACAGTTGGTCAGATATTCAGACTTGTAAGACATCGAAAGAACCCTGGCCTGACTACAACAGGACGAAAACCTTGGATCTACTTAGTAGATCAAGGACAGAGCACGTAAAGAAGTACTCTGATACGCCTCAACTTTTGGAAGCGAAGAACAAGGTAATACTGTAATGGGTACCAGAGGGTGGATTCCGTAACTATGAGAAAATGCAGTGTACACCGAGTGCAAAACCCACAACCGCAAACTCACCGAATAAAATGCTGTGAGTCTTTCGGAAGAGAAGTGTACCCAGTTCTGACAGTCAAAACTCATTACACTAGTTTACACGAAAAATTAACCTTTGTAAAAAAGTATTTTCTAGGCTAACTTTGGGTCGCTGAATATGAAAACAAACCCCAATTTTTTTTCCAAAGAAGCGTTTGAGATTTTTTCGAAAAACGTGTTTTTTGGTACCTTTCGCAGTTATTTGTCAATATCTTTTGAAAGGATCGATGCGGGCAACCCACCTTTCGAAAGGTATTGATGCACCCTTTGCAGAAATATATAACTTATATAGATTTAAATAAAAATTATTACTGTTACTAGCGACCAAAATCGAAAAAAGTGGAATTTTTATTCATTTTTGAAAAGTACACATTTTTAGATGCTTATTTTTAATTACAACAATTTTGTTTAAATTTTTTTTTTTCAAATTTTCATAAAAGATAAATCATTGCAGTAAATTTTGAGTCTAAGTTCATCCAAATCGGATATTAAATGTAGATGTAATGGGGCACTGAGTAAAAATTCTAACTTTATATTTTTCACAAAATCACACGTTTGGTCGGAAATTAAATTTTTTTATTTTATTTTATATTTTTTTTTATTTTTTTTATAATTTTTTTCTTACTCCTGGAGGCGAATTCGAGAAGACTCTACCCAACACAATCTAAAATATTCAAGGGAAAAAGCTTATTTTCGACAGAAAGTGTGATTTTGTGAAAAATATAAAGTTCGAATTTTTACTTAGTGCTCTATAACATCTACATTTCTTATCTGATTTGGATGGCCTTAGACTCAAAATTTACTGCAATGATTTATCTTTTACTCAAATTTAAAAAAAAACTAAAAAAATTTTTTTTTTAAATTAAAAATAAGCATCTAAAAATGTGTAATTTTCAAAAATTAATGAAAATTCCAATTTTTTCGATTTTGGTCGCTAGTAACAGTAATAATTTTTTTTCTGCACAATTTATATATTTTTGCAAAGGGCGTATCAATACCTTTCGAACGATAGGTTGCTCGTGTCGATTAGATGATTTTTTCAAAGGATATTGACAAATAACAGCGAAAGGTACCAAATAACACGTTTTTCGAAAAAAATCTCGAAAACCCTTCTTTGAAAAAAAAAAATGGATTTTGTTTTCGTGTTCAGAGACCCAAAATTAGCTTAGAAAACATTTTTTTTAGGTTAACGCAATTACGTCAAAATTTGTCGACTAGTGTAATTAATGAGTGGATAAAATCAAAGCACGGTAAGCATTGGGAAGCATTAGGGAGCCTTAGGTTGGGAACAGAGTGCAAGATGAAGAATGAAGACGAAGCTGAAGACGAATTGCTTGCAATTGACAACATACACGACATCTTCATCTTCGTCTTCGCTCGAACTGTGATAAATTTCGTACAAATGCATTTGTTTAATACTGCACTGTTTTTCGTCTTCAGCTTTATCTTCATATTCGGCATAATTTTTGGTCTGGCTTCCACTCGGTTTTCAACCTTCAAAGCCAATATTTGCAATATCTTACGCTGTTCAGATTACATTTATAATTTAATGAGATACTATAATATCAAAAGCACGAATAACTTAAAAACCGACATCGAATATTCTCGAATATTTGTTTCGAAAATATTATACCATCCTGTCCTATATACGTACACAAATACATGCAAACTTCTGTTATAATTTAAATGATTGTATATACAAATATGCCATCATATTAACCAGTACAAATTTGACATATTGAAAATAATTCACAATTCACTTACTTATTTACCACAAATAAAATGACTTAACCTAATTGGCTTAACGAAGCTGAAATCTGAGCGGAAATGCATTGACAAATGGCTTTGGGTATATTTCGTAATACACACACGTACAGGCACATTTCCGTATTCGATATTAAATTTTCGAACTGGCAAAACTGTAACAAAAAATTATTCGAATGACAGAAACTGTGTATTAGATGAAAAAAGTTGGTGTGTAAATTTGTAAGTGTACCTACAAAAGAAAACTCAGTGGAAATTCTTTCAGCCAACTCTCACTGATAAAATTTGATGAAAAAAAGAAAATGATCTTTATGAGGCTTATACCTGGGACACACATGTGGTATAGAAACTATAATTTAATTATTGTTGTTATACTTAGCAACAACTACAATGATTCGTAGTATGGGAAAGACACACGTGTGCTATAGGTCATGGTATTGATATGATGTGTGTCTCTAGCATTAGACGTTCTTCAAACTCAAAAATTAGAGAAATATCATTATTTGATTCGGTAAGATGTGGAAATATTATTTGTTAATTCGTATATTCATAGTACCAGTGGTTCCTTTATTTTATTGAAAAACTGTTTCAAAAGATAAATAATACTCGTACTGTAAAACAGAATTTTTTCGCAGTGATATACAGTTTTTTGTTAGAAAAGAGATACGAGCGTTACGTATGAGTAACATTCTTTCCTGCTCATTTTCATTTGACCATTGACAAGTTTTTATTTATACATGGATTTTCTTCGTTAGTAGCTTGATGTTTTTGTAAAAGAACAGGCTTTTATACAACTGAAAAAATATTAGGAAAAATCTGTTATTTTTTTATTTTTTCATTCACAATGCAAACTTAAAATGAAAATGTCTTGCGATGACCTGGTCTAGAAAAACGGCATAGAGCTCCGTAATCTACAACCCAAAGTTAAGTTTACGTGTCCCGGCGTTTTTTGTGTAATTTTAGCGTCCCTACAGTGTAATTAATATTAATATCATTGCTTTATTTTTCTGCGTAAATGAAAATAAAAAAGGGGAACACGGCTATTTACCTTTAAGCTCCTCCTCTGGAATATACAAAATTTTCTTTTGGTTGCAAATTAAGTTAGAATGATATCAGATATAAAAGTACCATCTAAGAAACATTGAAGCCAAATGCAACAATAGTACACATATAAATAATAACATATGGCATATATATATATATATATGTGTGCCACCAATCGTAAATACCCTGCAGTAAAAAGGCAACTAGTCAGCAGGCATTGTAGTATGCACATGAATTGGAATTTGACATTTGGACTAATATAATTTCGTCATTGAATTGAATATATTCTTGATTTTAGCCTTAGCCTTAGCCGTTGGTCAGGGCCGGCGAACCTTTATACATATATTAGCCATTGTTTCCAAAGAAATATTCAATATAGCCATGACGTGCCAACAAGAAATCATGACTTACCAGCGTTCTTGAAGATATTAATTGACATTTAAATTCAGCGCCTCTTGAATATCTCTGTGTATCTTACGTGGTAAGTGTTTAATAAAAAACTATATAATTTTACATTAATTTGTTCATACCAAATATACATTTTAATATTTTTTTTATTTTAAAAATTTTTTATTTTTAAAATTAGTGTGTTGCAAATTAGATGTAATTTATACTAGGAGTCGTCTGTTAAACTATTTCTAAGCGAGTTTTTAATGTTGTTCATTTCTTAAAATAAAGACTTACATGCATAGGCAGTTGAAAATGTTGTCAAAATAGCAAACGCCAGCTTCTGCAGACAGTTATGTGTGTCTGGAATTGAATGTCAGGTTTCCAAAATTTTAGTATTTCCATCATTTCTCATATTGGCCGATGGCCTTTCTAAGTTATTTCATTGATTCCGACTCTTTCCTTGTTTCGACAAATTTTTCAGTTCATATTGAATTACACTGTAAGTCAATCAACTGCATTTCTAAATCTTCGATTTCCAAACAATGAGATTTACACAAGTTCAGTTTATCAAGTGAAGTCACATCAGGATACATAACAATATTGAGCAATCCTGATAACTCTTTGAATTCTAAAAAACCTCGATGAAAATTCTTCGATGGCAAGAATCTATTACCAAAGAAAACTCTTCAGTGACTCTTGCTTGGTCTGGTTTTTCATGTAAATCCAAATTGGTTTTAATTATTTTTTTAAGTTTAGGAAATATTTGTTTGTTGGTACTGTCTGTGCTTTTGGCTCTTCTGATCTGTATTATACTGTATTTAAACGAAAAAGAAATTGTTTCGATTTGGTAGTAACTAATACCTGTAATTAATGAAACAATTAATGCAATGCCTAAATTGTTTTGTTGTGTGCCGTCAATGGCACGCGCGCCATTGGTTCGCCAGTCCTGCCCTGCCGCAGGTCATTGCCTTTAAGTGTCATTGCTGAATTGTATCTATGAGTATATAGTAAATGTTTCTTTAAGAAAATTTTCTAACTAATCTAAAAGAATTGATTTTCAACAGCAATTGGACTATAATGTTTAAAATAGGTGGTAAGCTAGCAAACTAGTTCAAAAGACTGCATGTAGTAGCTTGCACTGCAGGGTATACTTATCACCAAAAAACCTACCTCGTCGTATTTGTATGCGTTTCAAAGTGAGTTGTGCCAACGGAGTCCTGTAGGTTTATAAATTAACGTAATTCATGAGCTCCTTGTGCGCTTATCAAATCCACTAGTGTGCACCGCATGCTACAACTACATATACAACTGAAAGTACAGACCAAATTCGTACTAACCTATTATATATTTACTTATACATATATGTATGTGAATACACATCTGCACACAATAGCGAAGGAAAACATACAAGGCCATTTATTTATGTGCGTGTAAATAGGTACATATCTCTATGCAGAGTAGTGGCACATTTGACTATGAATGTGTTCGCATCGCTAAGAAGTAGGCAAATATGTCTGGGTGCTGGAGATGAACGACGTTTAAACCACGTTGGCCAAAGTGATATACAATTTGTTGTTGGTGACTCAGCTGACATTGTCAGTTTGCCCCTTAATTTTACGGATTCAATAAATTTATCTATTGTTATCGGCTATCCTGTTATCCCAAGGCTAACACATGCACACAAGCGTGCAATAGTCTAAGCGGCATATACACATGTATGTAGCTAGTCATGTACCTATGTACGAAAAATTTCCCGGAATATACATATTAATATTGATCATTGATTCTGCACGGAAAACTTGCTTATTGTTATGTGCTGCTCCTTACGTGAAGTAGCAAATTTTACTCGAAAGCAGAAGAGACTCGTTCTTTAAATTTGCTATAAGGCGTGTTGCGCGATATATATTTCCATGCGTAAATGCTACTTGTCTGATACATTCTGCTATATCATACATACGACTACATACAAAAAAGTAGCATTTACATATGCAAATACATATCATGTAAGCAGCCCAGCAGCCCCAGAGACACCTTCCCTGTTAAATGTCCGGCACTTCCAGGTGTATGCCCTCAAATCATATTCCTTTAAGTCACTCACGTGGTCGTTATTTTATGTGGGAGTTATTTTTTACGTAGCTCATATGAACAGT
>JAPVRG010276763.1:0-10779 GCA_029783565.1 Rhagoletis cerasi
TTCTTTGAGTGATTTTAAGAAATGTTTATATACCTTGGCTGCAGCTGAGTTTACAGAGGTGCTTGTTATTATTTATAACATTCCAGAAGGTCCCAGGCTCGAACGCGTTCAGACGCAAAATGTTAAAATGATAGTAAAACACTTTGTTTTATGCTTCCTAACTATGAAAAAGAATCTGTGAAGTGCAGAACGAAAATGTATTCGAACGAAAAGCAGCCAAACAAATATATTTAAAGTAAACAGAAGATGGACTGATGCCCCGCTGCATCCCTTTTTAGATAGTTCCGAACTAGTTCTAAATTCGACAGATGATAACTAGTTCGTTATATACCCTTTTTTCTACAGTTTCGAACCAGTTGTAAAGTCGTCACCTCAGATATAGATATGAAAAAAGAGGACTAAGCGACTTTTCACTCTTAGCTAGGCAATATGTAGTTTTAAAAAGTAAAATAAAATAGTTTTGTAAAAGTACCACATTTCGCTGCTTTTGTACTGGTGCGGATCTAGTTACTATGGGACTGGTTCGTTTTTGGCGATAAATATCTAGTACTGAACTAGAAATTTGATACACCAGTTCGGGTTTTCCCTGCAGGGATTATTCTGGCTGGCTGATCGCCCCACATAGACCAATAGGTCCCTAGTGATGCCATATGGAGATAGATATTTAGTTAATGCTTCTTGAGAATTTCAGCAGTGCTCGAAGCCCAAGTGTTGTCACGTCTTCAAGATTATTAAACTCTAGAGCTCCGAGACATTTCAATCGTGTTTTTGATACAGCAGCACAATGGCATAGGATGTGTTCTAGGGTCTCCCCATTTTGCTTGCGTGCGCTGCCAATATGTTATGTCCTGTTAGGACACCTATCATGGTTCTGCAGTATCTTCGTGCCAGCGATAGTATAAACCGAGTGTTGGTAGCTCAAGTGAATTTATATAAGTATTCAGCAGAATAAATGATGGCAACTTGGCCTTTCTTTCTACATACATATGTAGATAGTATCAGCAAATATTTTCAACTCGATTCACATTAGCTCTGTTCGTCAAAGTTTGCAGAAAGTACCAGCAGCCAGAGCGCAAACACAAAATTGAGAGGAAATAGTTATTGAACGCAAAACCAGTAAAAACTTGCAACTTGCCTGGGAATATTTTCTATCGTTTTAAAAAGCAAAAAATCGACTGTGGAAGTCAACTATTCATCAATATTTTAATTTCCCAAATTTTATTTTGGGCAAGTATTCACCAAATCCTAAATTAGAACTTGTAGATAGAAATTACCTGGGCAAGTGTAGAAAAGTTGAATTTAAGCGTAATTTCGAGTATACATATTCTTCTTCTTTTTCTTCGTTTCGCGGGACATATGGCACCTACTGTTTCTTGCAGCTTAACCCGAGTTGCTTCGCCTCTCAATCGACTGTTCTTCTCCACGTTTAGCGCGCTCTAACAGGAGGCCTGCCTCTTCCGATTAGGGGATAACATACCAAGGCCTTCTTTGCAATACTGCCCTCTTTTTTTCTTTGTAAAGTACACGACACCTACCCCCATCGTATGTGGCTTTAATAACAGCGACGATTTTTTCGGGTACTCTACGGTGCAGGGCTGCCCAAAAGCACTCTCTACGAACACCACCTCTGAATTCTGCTCACTGCTCGATGATGATTGTCATTGTGTTTATATGTTCTGTGCAGGAGAATCCCGCGCGAAAACCCGTCTGGGAGTTCTCAATAGGCGATTTTAGAGGTTACTTTAAGATTAGCTTTGCTTTCAGTGCGTGAAACATTTTAACAAACCCGACCCGGGAATTGCTCGGTTGTTTATACAAGTTAAATAAATTCGATATTTGTAAATGCGGAATTCTGAAATGGGAAAATGTGTAGCAGCAAATAGAAATACGAGCATATAATATTGAATCCATTAAAATAATTTAGCGCAAAATATTTCAACTCACTCACTAATCAATTAAAAATAGTAAAGACAAGATCTTTGGCATTTTCATCTAGAAACTTTTAATTCGGCACTCACTTTTTGCAATGCTCTGTAGTAAAAGTACGCATAACAGCAATTTGTTGATTAAAAAAAGAACTTCAACTAAACTAAGAACTATATTAAAAAGAGATTTACAAAATTAAAATAAAAAATGAACTCCCCCTCTACCTACTCTGTGCACCTAACAAATAGTTAAAAAAACTGTGCCTCAAAACTATGCCGCTAAAATTTCTCTAAATTTTAGGAAACTATTAATTTTGAAATTTTCAAATTCAAAATTAAGTTTTCGCGGCATAGTTTAGTGGGGATTGTGTTGTAAGAATGAATAAGTTATGGACCATTTCCAAATAAAGTTTTCATGGCAGGTATTTATTTTAAGATTGATAAATTTATCCGCTGACATCGCTAAATTACGTGAAAATCTGTGAAGATTGCGAAACTTCCTTTAGGCTCTTCAAAAAAATATTTTTTTTTGTTTTTAAGTGAATTTATTATTACACCACTTAGGTGCTGCTAAATATTTCCATACTGCCACATAGTATTTTATTTTCATAAAGAATAAATTTAATAATTTAAGAATAAATTTTTACTAATTGTATAAGGATATTCCCATGTTTTTATATTTTCGAGAAATTAGTTATTAAAATAAAAACCCTTTTTCACCTGAAACGGATATTCTGGAAACTTGTCACATATTATTTTATGAAAAAAAAAATTACAAATGTCTATTAATTTTATAAGGAATTATAATAATTTCCATGTCTTTATATTTTCGAGAAATAAGTTGTTAAGAGTTTTATTTACTCTAAAAAAAACCCCTTTTTCACATAAAAGTGCCATTTTGGAAAATTTTCATATTTTTTTGTTTTTTTTTTATCTAAGAGGAAAAAGAAAGCCACGCTCATGCTGGCGATATTTTTCAGGCAAAAATTGATCCCTTCTTTTAAATTTTTTGTTTCATGTTGATTAACGAAAATCCTGAGCCGGGACAAATAATTTTGTATGCAGTAGGCATAGTAAGAAAACAAAACGGCTCACCATAATCAGCCTTATCCTGAGTTTCGCCCAAAAATTGTTCATCCGCCCATAGTAAATACACGGAAACAAAAAGTGAAAAGTGAACCGGTTCGGGGAAAATGAAACTCATGATAAGGCTGAATTAAAACTATTTTTTGGGTGTATAATGCTGTTATTGGTTTCTTGTTTTTACCACCATAAAATAATTTAAAACGGGGTACTAAAAAATAGCACTTTGTTTGGAAATGCCCCTTATACAAAATGGATACACAATCAGTGGAGCCAAAATGTGAAATCGTATGCCATAACTACAAGTGTATGTAAAACATAAAAAAAAACTATCGAAAACTCTATTCAAATACTTATACTATACATAGTTAGTACTTATAATCAAAGCCAGGGAGCACAAATATCTATGTAGCTGAAGAAATTTGACAAATAAGCAGCTGTCATGGCGTTAGCGTGGAGCTGGCGATGGAAGACGAAGTGTGATGAATATGTACTATATTGTATGTATAGAGCTTGTAGTGTTATAACAAAGACTGGTGTAAAAGAGTTAAATGAGTTGTATGATAATTTCATAATGCCTTGATCGCACTTAACGAGTAGAGTGCCGAGACAGTAACTCGGCTGAGTGCTCGTTTCGTACAAACAGTTTGGCGAGGAGTCGAACGAGTAATCGGCCGAGCAAACTGGCGAGACATTCACTAGAAACTCATTTTGTTTACTCGGCCGAGTATTACTTGCCCGCTTCAATCTTCACCCCTCCCGCAGCGATATACTGACTCGCTCGTCACATGTGAATACGCACTCGTCACTCGGTCGCATGTTATGAGCTTCTTATTCTATTATGTACGATAAAAGCTGGTTGGAAAAAGTGCGCTGTTGTTTTGTTACTCCTGGCAGGTTAATAATTTGCACTGTCACAATGACTGCAAGAACGTTTAGTTAGCTCCAGCCTTTTTTATAACACTACAAATAGACCAACTTAAAATCTATTTATAAAAAACTATTGTATTAAATAGTACTTATACCAAATCAAATTAAATAACTTAAGTAGTAAAGTACTCGTATTACTCAGCACATTTATTTCAACTACGAATTTACATAACTTTGTACTTACTTACATACATTTACTCTTACCAGGTAGTACTTTCCGCAGCAGTAAATCAATTTTCAACTAAATACTAAGCAAATAATAATTAAATTACTGTATTGTAATAAAAAAGAACACAATCTACATATAATGATATGTAAATTTGTCCCACACATACACATTCAAACACGTACACTTTAAAATAGTAATCGAAGAATTACACTGGTTTACAGCAAAAATGTGCTCTGGATGCCACTATCCAATTCCTATGTAGAATTGCTCACTGATTCCGAAAATCGGATTATTTTTTTATTCTATGGATAAGTTTTCGAGATATTTGCCATTTACCGTTATTCAGCTATAGAGAAGAAGTGGTTCCACTTAATCACGTATAACTTAGGAACTAATTTAACAATATTAATACGAAATATAGATAATTATAGCTAACGAGATTCCCCATAAACCGTACATATATCACTATTCCATAGGCCCAGTAGTTTCAGAGAAATTAATTAATCCTTCCAGATATTTAGTTTTTTTTATGAAAAAATGAAAAAAATTCAAACTTTAACTCGAGAAAAATAAAGGAGAAAACAATTTTTTTATAAATTTTTGTCTTGTATATTAAAGTTTGTTCTTTTGCGAAAAATCGAGCTGCCAGCGAAGAAAATCGAAGGATAAATAGAAAAGCTGTGAACGGAGAAATGAAAATGCGCAATGATTTTTTCGTATGAAATCTGTACAGAAATGAAGGTTACTCATACGCCATGTAGCGTACGTTGCGTATGAGCAACCTTTTTTTCTGCTCATATTTCATGCAAAAAAATCATTGCGCATTTTAATTTACCCATTCACTACTTTTTGATTTATCTATCGATTTTCTTTGTTATAAGCTCGATTTTTTTGCAAAAGAACAAGCTTTGATATACAAGACAAAAATTTACAAAAAAATTGTTTTCTCTTTTATTTTTCTCGTGTTAAAGTTTGAATTTTTTTAATTTTTTCATAAAAAAAACTAAATATATGGAATGATTAATTAATTTCTCAGAAACGACTAGGCCTATGGAATAGTGGTATGCATTCCGTTTATGGGGAATCTTGCTAACTTTAATTATCTACATTTCATATTAAGATTGTTAAATTAGTTCCTAAGTTATACGTGATTAAGTGGAACCTCTTCTTCTTTTTAGCTGAATAACGGTAAATTGCAAATATCTCGAAAACGTATCCATAGAAAAAGAAATTAACTCAATTTTCGAAATCAGCGAGCGATTCTACATAGCGATTAATTAGTCGCATCTGGAGCACAGAAAAAAAAAATACAAATTTGTGATCCAGTGTTATTAAAAAGCATAATTATATACTTTTACCGTTATCGTAAATCTGTATGTATGTACATTAAAGTCTGTGGAAAAATCTAATTTTTGTAACCCGAAATAAACCCTTAAGCCATATTAGGGTGAGTTTATATCTGCTTAACAGTCATGAGCTGGTTTAATTATACTGCATTTGGTGACATAGGAACAACTCAAAACATCATTCTTTTGTTATAAAAAAATCATGAGCCACTCATGTTCTGGTTTAATAAATATTGCATTTTCTATAATATAAACTCACCCTTAAAAAAAATAAAGCTGAGGAATTTTACTTTACTTAAGAAAAAAGACAAAACGAACCAGCCATTTTTGGCAATGATAATAATTGTTTACTAAAGGTACATACGCCAAAATAAGTATGAGTCATTACATACATAAATATGTAGATAAAGGCAGCAATTGCTAGCTAAATTGCGGCAAACTTTCACATTATTCGTGACATAAAATAATACATACCATTCTGAATCTGAATAAAATTCAATAATTTTACTTACACAAATTACAATAAAAGTGTAGAATGCAGAATATGAGCGACCTTTTTCGAAGTTTTTAAATAAATCAATGTTTTTATCGGTGTCCAAAAACAAAAGACCAAAAACAAAAGTATTGCAGGTTTTAATTGGTGGAAATTAAGTGGTAAGTATAGCTTTGTTTTATGCTCTCGACAGCAAATACTACTGAAACTGTTTTGCCTTTACTTGAGTGGTAATGAATATCGCGACGTAGAAGGGACGATGAAGTTCGTATCTTTAAAGCCAAAAATGCTCTCGGCTGCGTTATGAATGCTAAAAGTGGCTTAGTATACGAGTTATTTATTTAGAGTGGATCCAACGTATACGGTTAAAAATGCATTAGTAGGACCATTGCACGGGAAATGTTCTGAAGTTTAGTCCTCCTCAAGGCAAAGTCGGTGTACTCTCTTTCTGTTGTCAGATGAATTCAGGGCATATGAGCACGCAGTTTAGGCCGCTTATATAACTAGTGACTAAATTGATGCTAGCACTATTTAAACGATTTATTTTCTTCCTAAAAGTATCTGATGTGTGTGAGGTTCTCCACCGCTCCCCGATACCTCTATTCAGTCACTAAAAAATCAAAAGTGTTCAGAAAGGAGAAACTGAGAACATAAAATGATTTCGGCCCCATAACAAGTAACTTTTAAGCAAAACAACAACCGACTTCAATTTTCATATAAAAATTTAGGAGTACTGTGGACTACATGATCCACTCGTCGTAGTTAAACCAAATTAGTAAAGGACCACTCTGAGTTACAACCTTTCCGATAAAAAAAAGAACTATCGAAAACGGTTCACGTGGTCCTAAGTTATCCGGTAACACATATAAAAAACATTCCGATAACCTCCATTTTTTGAAGTCGGTTAAAAAAAATTAAAATGTTAAATTTTATCGACCCCCGCATCACATAATGGCCAAATTTTTTATGAAGTCATTTGTTTCCATTTAAGTAATAGACGATCTTAATATGAACCAAATCGGACCATACATACGGGTTCTCAAAATATCTCGGCTCCTGTGCCACCTACCGACAAAATTTTGCGTGCAATTATTTCTTTTCATTTAAATAATACATGTATATTCTAAATATAAACTATATCGGAAAATAGATGCAGCTTTTCCTTTTCACGCAGGTAATATACGTTCCAAATATGAACCAAATCGGACCATAAATGCGGGTTTTCCAAATATCTCGACTCTTGCGCCACCTAGCTGATTCATCAATCTTTCATATTGCATTGCCATCGGGTTCTGGACTAAGTTTGAAGTTTCAAGTCTCTACGTCATCGGGAAGTTTGTTAAAAATTGATTGCAAAATTTGATTACACTCAGGTGAAAGTAAATAAAACCTTGTAAAAATCTTAAATTCGAGTCGGTTTTTTCGCAACAATTGGCTTTTAATTCAAAGTCATTGGTGTTAAGAAAAAATATTTTATGCAGATGAACAACATTTTAACTATTGTTGCTTTAAAGAAAACTTTGTTTATCCAAAGAACGCGAACTTTAAAACGAAACCGCAAGTAGCGTTCGTTATATCGAATACTGAAACTCATTAGCGTTCGTAATATAGAAACTGTGAGATAGTTTTGATGATGCGTTAAACCGAAAAATAGTTCGTTATACTGCACGATCATTCTAGGAATTAGTGAGGACATGTTTAATTCTATAACTTATTTTTACTTTATACATATATATTTTTTTCATTTTTGTTACATATTTTATTTTTGACTTACGACCACTATGAAATTCACGTTTAGGTCTGTGCCAAGGTTACGTATACGCACCGCACTCGCCCGTTTGCAGCACAATTTCATAACGTATACGCCACGTATATCCAAGTTGAGTTATATTGGTACTTATACACAGTGTCGCCACAACGATTTTTTATTTGTTACCACAATTACTTGAAAGAGTTACCAAATTCAACAAGAAAATACCACAATTATTTTAAACTATGTTCATATTACAGCATAACTTACTTTGTTTCCGCAAAATAACTTCACATACATCAAGTGCGTTCAGACTTGCTTTTATGGTTTCTATATACATTTCATTAGCATGCGTACTTACGAGGGTGGGGTTTGTACTTAATTTCAAACAAAACTGATGCATACCTTTAGGCGTTTTTTATCAATTTCCTCAACAGTGGCAGCTAAAATAAATGACAACACATTTTATTCTTCGTTTGGTTCTTGATTTATGATAAATTATCTAATTTATACTTAATTTACTGACGTATTTTACAAGGCGAAATTACTTAGCTTGTGCTTAATTTATGCGTAAATTAAGATTGAGCTCTAAATCACGCCAGGGCACAGTGGTCGGGCTTGTATGGAGCCAGTGGCCAAAAATAATTCCAGTGGAGATATCAATGTCAAATTTTTTTCAGAATTCTATGAAATTATAACAAGTAAAAAAACATAAAGTGGTCGTGCCTAAGCCCCTCCAAAATCTCACCCCACCACTTACCACCCACACCCCCTAACTAAAAAAAAATTTGTTTTACTTGTTTTTTTTTTGTAATGAGATACAAAGTGGTCGTGATTAAGCACCTCCCAAACTCCACCCCACCAACCACCACCCACAACCTTCCGCCCTCAACCTCATAAAATAATAACCTCAATAGTGCTTTCAGGCGAAATTGTTGTGCTATTTGCTTGTTCAGTAGCAAAATCCAAACAATCAGATGCAGGCACATCAATTTCGGCTACCTCAGCATTTGTCTTCTCTTTGTTCGTCTTGAGGATTCAGAAAAACTTATTCTGGGATGACCACGATCAGTATTATTTTCAGGTGTTTGTATATCACTATTGAATAAAAACTAGTCGTTTGTCGCAAGACAATCAGAATGCTTTTCCAAAACGTATGATCTTGTTCGGTTCCAGTCTCGCCAAATTGTTGAAATGCTCTTGCAGCAATAATTTACGCGTTCTTTAAATTGCTCGAAATATTTAGCTCCAGCCATATAGCCTTCACCCTCGATTTTCAATTTCAAAGTATCAAATATTTTCGTAATCTTCTCTAGATTTGTACCGGTATCGGAACAACAATTGAAGGGTTGCCACGAATAACGTTGTAAACGACTTGACTGGTCGTCTAAAATAACATTGTAAGTGGCAAAATTATAAATTTGCAAAGATAGAAAAAACTTGTTTAATGACGCATATACGGTCATTTAATTTGATTTTCTACTTTTTTGGTATAGCAGTCTTCAAGAAACTTGCCTTAAAAAAATGAAATGTACACATTTATATCTTTTAAGTTAAGGAAATTAGCTTTGAGAAAATTGTCGCTTACAAGGTTTTTTGAGGCGAACATTCATGTCGCTT
Source organism: Rhagoletis cerasi (assembly GCA_029783565.1). Lineage (NCBI taxonomy): Eukaryota > Metazoa > Arthropoda > Insecta > Diptera > Tephritidae > Rhagoletis > Rhagoletis cerasi. Next base: position 9,317 of record JAPVRG010276763.1, read on the forward strand.
ACAACGTTATTCGCGGCAACCCTTCAATTATCAAATATATACATGCGGCTGAATTCGCATTCATAAGAAGCCCCTATCAGAAAAACGAAAAATAATAAAAATTAAAACTGTAAACATAACATTAACATACAAAACATAACGCACAAAAGAAACGAAGACGAGAATCACAACAAACAGCACAGAAAAGCACAATTACTCATCTAAACAAAAACTCAGGAAATGGCGAGGCCGCTTTGATCTGTACATGATAACACAGCAACCGGCAAAAAGTGGTAGCTGAAATTTACACCATGTAATCAGTAAATATTGACGAATATTTAAAAATAAATTTGATTGTTAGCTTAGATTAGCTTCCTAACTAAAAGGCTAAATGAAATTTTAGTATACACACGAATTAGTACTAAAATAGACACCTATGTTACATTAATTTTATTAAATGAACTAAGCGTGCTAAAAACTCGTAAATTATCAAAAAAATAGTTAATACCTTTCTTTACAATATTTAAAACTTTCATTGGACAAGCACTCAGTTTTAAAGACGTTTTTATACTTTAATTGTGACCTTCACTTTCAAGTTGCTCACGCTGCAAAACCAAATTAATTTCATGCTCTTCCTTTTGAAACTATTCTTTAACAGGACAATTAGAATAAAGCAAAAAGAAGAATATATTTCAATAGCCGGATCAATTATGAGATAGTATTAGTACACTTCAAGTCAAACTTTTGACTTTAATTTTTTTATTTTTGGCCTATGGGAGCGACCACTGTGCAGTGCGAGAATACTTTTATGCGCAGTGGAATGATTCACATGATTCCACTCAAGCAATGAATATTATAGATTAAACTCCGTTTAGCTGAGGATCAAACTTGTTGGGGATGGTATGAATATGATGAGTGCGTCGTATTCATATAGAGGGCAACTTATGCACATAAATCAATGTCGTTGTGTATATGCGTATATCAGAGTGGTGGCGTTTCGCTGACTCAAACGTATTTATATCCAAAATATGCTGAGTGGCGGGGAACATCAAAACATGCACTCTTTGCTGCTCACTGGTGTAAACCCCAAGTAAGCGGCCATAAATAACAGCTGACTTTTGTTTAAAAACACAGCAACTTCATTGTAGCGTCTCTCTTCGCTACGTACGCCACTTCTTTCGCATACTAGTCGGTTTTGGGGTACAAGTACTAGGGTGCTCAACTGGGGCTTTCCAAACCGGTCTACACCGGTCTTTTTTGATATTTACAGGCGGTTTTTTCGAAATCTCGATTTCTCGAATATCGAATAAACCGGATTTTTTTATCGATCCAACCGGTTTTTTTTTCATTTCATACAAATCAAAGCCAGGTCATATATGTTTCTACATATGTATGCCCACGGCCATATCTTTGTTGACATTGCAGAAACTGAGAGATTGACTATGAACTACTCGTATAATGAAGCATGTGATGTCTACAGCTCC
>JAPVRG010276763.1:14737-30194 GCA_029783565.1 Rhagoletis cerasi
CTAATATGAATTTTTTAATAGAAAAAAATATCTGTTTCATTCTGTGCCCCTTTTAGTACCACTTTTATATGCATGATTCTTTGTAGTTGTGTGCGCTAATTAAATTATATGCACTGGGAGTTCAAATTAAGATTTTAAGTTATTTATTAAATTTACCTAGGTTTTCGGATCAAGCATAGCTTACGCTAAAGCTTGGAGCGCACTTAACATGATTGCCTAATCATCAGAGCGGAGTAAATGCAATTACATTACAATTACAATTACATGCCTCAATAATTGTAATTAGTAATCAATTCCTCCAGTCCACAGTAAAGGAATTAATTACTTTTTCAATTCCTTAGAAGTAATTTCAATAGTAATTGTTTTTTTTTGTAATTCCATTAGAATGGATTGTTCTTGTAATTGAAATTAATTATGTGCTGGTAATGTAATTTTTTTTTTCAAAGCCTTTAAAAGGAATAGAAAATGTAAAAAATTTTCTTGTTATTCCATTACCTGGAACTGGAAAAGTAGTTTAATTTTTTAATTCCTCAAAGGAATCGTAAAAGTCATTGAGAAACTGAATGTTCGTTCACGAATGTTTTGCAAAAATTTGATTTAGATAAAAAAAAATAGCGTAATGGAGAATTATTTGATGTGTTCAAAGGAACAGTGATTTAACTTGAAATTGCAAAAAATTATAAATTTTTTTCTAAAAAGCAAGACAATTCAGACAGTAGGAAAATTCGGTAGACAATTACGATGGTCCCGAGTTCTGCGAAAAAAAATTTAAATTTGATTTACTTTGGAACGAATTTCCGTCATCCCTTGTCATGTTTTGTTTAGAGGCAAACCGGTTTCTGCGTTGTCCAATCTTCGTTCTGAAGATGGCATAATACCGAAACCGGTTTGCCTCCAAACCAAACTAGACGTCTTGCCATCCTGACGTCAAAATCAATCCGGTCGGCGACTGGCAGTCGCAAGCGTCAATGCAGTGAGAGTATTGGAATGATGCTCGCACTACCTGCGAGCTCAATCAGCCTCATTGCGAGTGTCGTGTCGAATGCAAGTCGTTTTTCGAGAGTCGCGTCGTATCGAAAAATACATGGCATTGCCGAAAATTTTGACTCAACTAGCGTATTAGTACGGGGAAACTTTGTTATACTGGATAGTTCTCGACGAATTTCGTTTTCTGCTTTTTTCAGCACGACCCATATTTTTAAAGTGATAACTAAAATTACTATTAATAGAAATATTTTACAGGTCATCAGAAAAAGGGGATAAGTACAAAATTCGACAAAAAAGCGAACACATTTGAGGCAGCAAAGAAAAAGATCATAAGCCAGATGTGGAGCAATCGCAATAAGGCTTATTAAGAAACTTTTTATTTCTGTATGACTTTCCAACTACTTGAAGCATTTATGTAGTTGCAATGCAGTTCTAATCGTCTTTGTAACGAAGAAATTGAAGAAAGCGATTGCGATTCAACAGTCTACAAATTATTTAATACATTTTTTCGATTATTTCTAAATAACTTTTCAGAATCTCAAAGCGGAAGCGCAAAATATATTTTTTAATTCCTTTCAACTGAAAAACATTTATTACATTTTCAATTCCTTTCAAAATATTTAAAAAAATTACATTGCTAGCACATAATTAATTTCCATTACAATATACAATTTCCTGTGATGTAATTAAAACAAAAAAAAATAACTTTTGAAATTACTTCTAAGGAATTGAAAAAGTAATCAATTCATTTATTGTGGGCTGAAGGAATTGATAACAAATTGCAATTCCTTTTAATTTGTAACTGAGAGTAATCCCCCCTAATACGTTTGGCGTCGTCAACATCGTCGTCGTTTTTCAGTCGACATCACATCGACGTAGAATCGGTACTGGATAAACGTGATGAGACAACGTCGACAATGTATCGATAAAATTAATGTGGGAAATACCATATTTGTCTTTTTACATCAGCTGTTTCATGTTGTTTACAATTTTTATTTAAAAGGTTATGTTCTTTAGATCTGTGTGATTATTTCAATTGAACATTTTTGCGTAAAAAGGTTCTTTGTTTCCGATAATAGCACCTTCCAAAATTTCCCAAAATCCCCTTATTTAATACGCATGCTTTTATGGGGTGATCAGGAGTCTTCTCAAGCCGTCGAGTCGTAGATGTTTTTCCTAGTACCAGTCATTCGTACCAAGCATAGGCCTGGTTGTGGCACTTTATAAAGTCCAGTCGCTTTAACGCGACTCAAAACAAGCCAACAAAAGCCACTACTTCCACCTCAACTAGACCTACGGCATCTGCGACAGCAAATAGCCTAACATGAAGGCACAAAACTGGAAAAAATATCCAATCTACTCCCTGGTACGGGAAGTCGAAGGCTAGTCCCTCAAACAAATGGGAAACAAATCGGGATGGTCTTCTACGCAAGCACCAAGCGCCCTTTACCTTTGAATTGTACGGATACTATGTCGATCTCTACGATGATGCGATCGATAAAATAGAGGAAGCCTTCCCAGGAGCTCGCCTGAAAGTTGTTTAATGCCGAGATATCCCATACCGGTCACAACATGCATGCCCACGCACAATTACTGAGTGGTCAATATGGAGAAAACATGTCGAGCAACAGAGCAGGTACTCTCACTTCTCAAAAGTTCAATAAAATTTCCCTCTAGGTCAGCCGAAGCTACTTGGAAACTCTAGTTTACACAAAGGCATCCGGTGAAACTGAAGATCCATCAACCTGGGAACATCAGAGGAACGTTTTTCCTCGAAAGTATCCATATCTATTTCAAGAGTATTATGGCACACAAGTGCGTTAGAAGTATTGTCGCATGGTGTGATATTTTTAGAAAAAAAATGTATATCAGGTGTTCAACTTTAAGACGGCATGGTTATCGCTATGAGTGCGTTCGAGTCACGTAATAATTACCGCAATATTACAACCTTGTCTCTTTCTAAATGTTCTGTTGCTGATGCTCAACTTGAAATCTACTGAAATGCTGCAGTAATGGGGCAGTAAACTTTTTATATTGCTTTGATTTGGTAGTAAAGAGCAAGGTAAAACTACCGAGTATAAACAAAACCAAAACGCTGAGCGAATTTCGTCAGACGGAGCGATGTCGTCGGATGATATTCGCCCCAACATTTCGCCCAGTAAAATGGATTTGAAACGAAATTCGCATCAGCTAATTGGCACATAACAAACTATAAAAATACAAACGCAAAAATATTAATCCCCAAATTTACCCATTCTTATTCTTCCTGATAGTTATCTGCTAGAAAAGAAAAGGAACAAAACTATTTTTATACTGACATTGATTTAGTGTCGACCGGCAGCAGCGGCAAAATTAAAAATAAATCTATTCTCGCCGAATTTCGTAAGATAAACTTCGTTGTCGCTTTGGTTGTGTGCAATCTCACTTTACTGTAGTCTGTTTTAGTTTTGACAGCGAATTTTCTTAAGACGAAATTCGCTCAGCGATTTGATTATGTTTATACTTTTATTGCAGCTCTAATACGCCCTATTTTACAGCAATAAAACTGTGTACATGTATATGTACTTGGATTGAAATGAAACAAGTAGAGTGTTGTTTTCGGCCATGCCGCAGCCTTCATACCTACCCATTTTTAAGGGAAAAAAGCTCATATCTGAACCAGCAGTGCTACGGAAGATATATCTTATAGAGCACCGATATTGGTGATTTTCTCAGTGGTCTATATCTTCTTCTTCTGGTACTTACAAAAATTGGACCGAAGTTATAATACCATTTCATGTTCAAGAAAGGCATAAAAATTCAGAGATATGCAAATCGAATTTTGCAAAAATAATTCGGATTTTACTCCGTTACACCCTAATCTGCATACATATTTAGTGATACTAACGGCTTATTATGTATCACGAACGATAGGCAACACGAACGATTCGTCTGCAGACGACAACGTCTCTGATTGCGATTTTATTACTCTATCCGTCGTCTTTGTCTTCCTTTTGATCGATTACGTCACAATCGTTTCGGTTACGTTTAAACCGGCTAGAATGATGCCGCTGGACTAATTTTTTAAGCATTATTCTGCAGACGAATCGTTCGTGTTGCCTATCGTTCGTGATACATAATAAGGCTGTAATTGTTTATAATTTTCCGTTTGCTTGCTACATAGATACAGGGTGTCCCAGAAGTCGACGTCAAGCCAGAAACGAGTGACAGGCCAGGACAAAGTGGCGTCACTCTCTGTCTCGCTCACACTTCGTAAAATGCCTCTCTCCGTCTCACTCAAACTAGAATTTCCTTCAAAGTTACGGCCAGAGCTGGGTAATTGCAATTACATTACAATTACAATTACATTCCTCAGTAATTTTAATTAGGAATCAATTACTTCAGTTCAGATCAAAGGAATTGATTACTTTTTCAATTCCTTAGAAGTAATTTCAAATGTAATTGTTTTTTTTTTTAATTCCATTACAATACATATTGAAACTGGAACTGGAATAAATTTCGTGCTAGTAATGTAATTTTTTTTCCAATTCCTTTGAAAGGAATTGAAAATGTAATTGATTTTTTTCAGTTCAGTTCAAAGGAATCGAAAAAACTTTTTTTCCAATTCCATTCCTCAAAATAATTTAAAAAGTAATCGAAAAATTTATTACAAAACTTTTTTTACTGTTAAATTGCAATAGCATTGTTAAATTTTTTGGTTGCTAACTGCCTCGAATAAATCACTTATACCTAAGTAGTGTTGCTAATTGAACTTTAAGAAAGCTAAATAACTTAAACTGTAGCTGTTCAGTGTATAGGGTAAACGTTAAAATTTCCAGACCCTACCGCGTACGCGCTTCGCGGCAGATGAGACCCGTATATGTCGAAGCAGGCATAACCCGCCCGAATACTTTTATGCTCGCCTTTCGGTGAAGAACAGTCCTGACTTTTGCTGCCTCTGGCACTGCTATTCTCTTGGACTAATCCCTGCGTATCTATAAAAATGCACATTACAATATATCCTTTATTTTATCAATTTAACTGAGTTAAAATTTTCAAGTAGGTGGCAACACTCAAGAATATCTCCAATAGTTATCTTTCTTAAACTTCTTTAATTTTATATCCACATTGCAATATTTCATTAATTTTATAAATTTAATTGAGTTTAAAATTTTCAAACAGCTGGCAACCCTCTAAATTTTTGTACCTTAAATCCTGGTGTTATACCGCGCAATTAAAACAAAATTATTCAAATCGGTTCAGCCGTTTTCGAGTTTTGAAACCTCGTACAAACGAACACAACATTTTTATATATAATAGAAGATGTCCAATGTGTGGTTTCGATTTTAATATTTGACCACAACAAAAATTCCACATTTTACATTCGTGAATGAACTTTCAGTTTCTCAATTACTTTTACAATTCCTTTGAGTAATTTAAAAAACTAAAGTACTCTTGCAATTCCAGGTAACGGAATTGGGAAAAAATCAACTACATTTTGAATTCCTTTCAAAGAAATTGAAAAAGAAATTACCTCACTAGCCTGTAATTTATTCCTATTACAATATGAAATTCCTTGTAATGGAATTCAAAAAAAAAAAACAATTACTTCTAGAGAATTGATGAAGTAATCAACTCCTTTGCTGTGGACTGAAGGAATTAACTCCTAATACAATTCCTTGTAATTTGTAATTGGGGGTAATTTAATTCCTTACGACCCAGCTCTGGTTATGGCTTCAATGAAAGTCTTGGGTACACTACAATCGTTTTAAGTAAGAAAAACATTTTGAAAACTGAGTTTCTTTACAAAAATTAAAATTGTCCATAATTTAAGAAGCAATCTAGCAAGTGTCATACCATTTTGGAATCCTTAATAAATGCGCCAACTTTCAAAGTTACACGCCAAACAAGTGTAGTACATTTGTTTCAGTAGTCACTTAAAATTGGGCGGAGCATTATTAAATTTTTTTTTTTGCAAAAAGTGTAATTTTCTTCCAAACTAGAGCAGTTGGCTATAAATTCTAGGCGACAATTTACAGAAGCATTACTTAGAATTACATAATAAAAATAAGATTGAGAAAAAGTAGAAATTTGTAGTAACGGAAATTAAAAACCATCACAGGCTCTAGATTTTTTGGTTTTTTTTTTGAACGCCTATAAATTTAAATATACAAGACATAGACTTTTTTTATATTTTTCTGATAACTATTATGACCTGGCCTGTCACCCGTTTCCAGCTTGACGTCAACTTCTGCGACACCCTATATGTGTGTAAAATATTTTTGCTGTGATTATGCGTGCGCACTCTGTATGGTACATATCGTTACGTTAGTATCGAAAGGCCCTAACAGGTTTTTTTAGTGCGAAGTGATAAAAAACTTCATGAAAATATCAGTTGAAAATATTTTAGTTGCGGATTTCATTACAGTCTGTTTTTTTTATTGAAGATTGTCACGAATTTTAGTCGTTGTTTTTAAATTAATTTAAACTTTTTATTAATTAATTTAAATTTAATAGAATTCTATCAGGTTTTTAAAAAACCAAATCATATCATTATGTTCATAGAAAATGAGATAGGACCTTTTTATATTAAGGTAACGACATGTGTGTATGTGGGTATGTACTGCGATTGTATGTATGGCTGTATTATTGTTGTGCCTACAATTTTCCCATAATTACTTTCATTACATTTCGAATACACTTGTACATATAAGTTTGTTTTTACTTTCATTTAACTATTTGTATGATTGTTTGTATACGTATGAGTGTATATGCAAGAATTCCTGTACGTATTATTCTAATGGCTAACATACTTAAGAAGGTGCGTTACAAATAAAAAATGGACTGTTACAATTGTAAAGGTTTTATGTATTTTTCTTTTCTTTTTTTCTTTTTAACAAACAATAACTTTGGTTTCATTCATATCTATGTATATGTCTATATCTATTATATGCATACGAATTTTGTTTTTCATATATGCATATTATGTACTATTTATTTATAAACAATTGAAATGAAGTTACTATTCTAAATTGATCTTCTAATTAGTGAAAGCTGGCACAGCTGAGGAAGCCAGTTAAAATGAAGAGTGAGAAGTACTTAGTAGTGATGAGCATGAGGGAAAATGCTATTAAAAATTTTATGTATAAATTATATTCGTACGTATGTACACATGTATATATGTAGTTCTTCTGAAACCTTTGTGAGTAGTGAGCAGTAAATGAATGAGTGGAAATTCGAAAATAGAAAAGGCCGAGCGTGTGCGTTGGCACGAGCATAGGAGACGCGAGACAATTTCATGAGAATATGCTGCTGATTCGAGCAGTGATTTTAGGAATGCTTTTTTGTGTAAGGAATAAAGTAATTTTTTGCGGGAAATTAACTTTTTTTGCTTTTTGGGGAAATCGAGAACTATGTGTATAGATTGAGGAAATTGAGAACTATGTATTGTGATTGTGTTTTTGTAAACAAATTTTATGATTTTTGAAATGAAAAAAAAAAATCAGTATAAAATAAAATTGGGAGATTTCTTGTTTAGTGCAATATCGTAGTATAGTCTGATTTTATAAATTGCGCACGAATAAGTAAAGCAAACTAAAACCCGATATTAAAATTTTGCATCCAATAGATGTTAGAACGGTGAGGGTAAAATCCAGTGACCGAAAGTAACAGTTATTCTTTCCAACAGTCAAACTTGGCCAAATATTTTTTAATTCCGAAATAAAAGTCCTTTCCGGATAATAAATAAACCGCTTATCCAAATTAAACAAATTTTGCATCAAATGAAAGAGGACTGAAATAGCTTTTAAACAGAAATAACGAACGAAGGTTACCACCTCCATTTATATTTTTTTTATAATTTAATAGAAAATAATCTCATATACCTGACTCAAGGTTTGTTCTGTGGTAATTAAATAATATTTTTTGTTGAAATATGTTTCAGTAGGTGGCTTTCCTTGTTTAGACAATTCAGTTTTAAAGCTATTTTCGCCCTTTTTCATTTGATACCAAATTTGTTCTATTTGGATAAGCGGTTTGTTTATTATCCGGAAAGGACTTTTATTTCGGACTTAAAAAAATAGTTGGCCAAGTTTAACTTTTGAAAAAAATAACTCTTATTTTCGGTCCTTGGTAAAATCTTCGAGAGGAAAAAAATTTATATATTTTAGATTGCTTCCCAGCAATCAGGCTTATATTGCGACGAAAAAATCAATTACTTTAAAGAGCGCGGTGGTTGTACAAATTTTTAATAAAAAATTGTACAAACATTTTAGGTACATTTAATAAATATTCTAAAAAACTGGATTTCAAATATTATACATGTTTAGTAAATTCCAAAAAAAAAAATACCTTTTTTGGTTTATTGAGAAAGCTGAACTTTTTGAATGTTTTTAACTGTTTTACATTTAAAATAAAGATTTGATTTCAAATGAATTACGCTTGGATTGAAAACAAATCATTAACAAGTTCAGTAACAAAATTTTAAATATCAATTTTAACCTATAAATTAATTTGTTATAAAAATTCGTGTCTTGAAACTTAAAAATTAACGTGATATTCATTACAAAATGTGACTCGAAACGTTTTTCATTTTTACATAAATAATGATATGAGAAATATCAAAGTTATTTAATTAGTTTTATTGTTTCTGGACTACGGAAGATTCAGCGAAAGAACGTACTGTTTTTTTATTTTTTTTCAATAAACAAAAATAAAAAATAAAAATAAAGGTATTCTCTTAACTTTTTCTTTCATATACATAGCTATGAAATTTTAATTGCTTTAAATTAATTAAATTTTTCAATTCTTTTAAAACCACGAATTAGACCTTTCAGGCTTTAAAAATAATTAATTTCGAACTAAAAATTATATTTTCTGCTGCTTAAAAATTTTGAAGTACGTGTGCAAACACAACCAATAGAAATATCTACTGATAACAATTGGAAATATTCAAAGGCTGCTTACCCTAAATAAACTCAAAAATTACAGTATAAGTTAAAAAGTCAACAACAAAAAAATATTTTCAGTTCAAATTCAGGTAAAATAATGAATAGCCATACAAGTTTTATTTTGGCTTTCTTAGATTTTTTCTACGACTAATGGAAATTGAGAATTGGTGATATTTTTATAAGCATCGTTAGAAATTAAAAATTAAGGTGTGTTTCTAAATTTGAGAAAATGTATGTAAATATAAAAATTATAACTGTCTTATCGGCTGCGAGTGTGTGTATATGTATGTATGATGTCAGTATATCAATATTGTAGTGAAAAAAAAATTGTCTCAACTGATTTTTTTTATAATTTTAGGAATAATTCATATTTCTCGATGCGAGCTTCTATTTTCTTTTGGTTCGGAAAGTTCTATGTTCAAGACATCAACATTGAGTGAAGTTTTGCGTTCTTAATGACACAAATACAACGATTCGAACTAAAACGTCACTCCAAGCTGATATATAAACGCAAGAACATTTGTAAAAAAAACAACAAAAAACATCGCTCTCAACTCCAAGCATAAAATTATTGCAACGAAAAACAATTTTCGATTTTTTTTAATTCGTGCAGTTTATTTATTTGTTTAAAATTCCGATACCAGCTTTTTAGAATGAGATCAAGGATTTTTACTGACTTTTCTAGCCAAAAACTCATATCGGAAAAAACCTTAATCATTAACGAATTTACTCAAAAAGGTTTTATAATAGAGGCCATATTCATAAAATACCCTGCACAAATTCTTATAGAAACTTATGTCCGGTGTATTCCGACCATACTGCGGGAATCAAATCTGCAAAATTTTCTAATAGAAAGTTGGTATGGGCACTAGGAGAATTGAGTCCCTACTATTCGTTTTACCCGAAGCAGAGTTCTTGATTTACAGAAATAGCACCGCTGTCCTTCACGTCACCTTGAAAATTGATGTTAGCGTTCAAAAAGAGGTAAAAAAAATAGTGGCCAATTCCAACGGCGATAAGTTTTTGCTAAAGAGCATCTCCCAATCAGTATATCCGAAGAATATTGCTTAGAGATTTTTACCAAGAGCCCGCCACTCTAGCGCATCTCAACTTTTGATCAGGGTACTTTGAAGAGTTGATTGCCGCAGTTTAGGCGAAATGCACCTCACAAATTTCTGTGCTAATTCTGCGTGGTTCTTTCGTTTTGATTATAATTTTTGTTTTTTCTTCGCTTAGAAACCAGTGAAAACTTGGTTAAGGAAAATAGTAGGCTGCAATAACTATGCTACAGTGTTGCTTGAACTCGTGATTGTCGGTTCTGCATTAACATTTCGAAAGTTATGTACATATGTATATAATCAGAGAACCGTCACCTTGGCGCAGACCCTAAAGTCAGCCAAAAATGTGGTGATAAAGAATCATTGTTGGTTCAAACTTTAGAAACAATGAAAGCAAAATTTAAATGTAAAGACCACACGAACAAACGCTTAGTTTTATCCATATAATCTCTATTCCGATATGATTTTCCACCACCTACGGCCGAGGCATATCAAGCTTTAGTTGGAGCCGAAGTTATTGGCAATGCTACCGGTATGACAGGTCACGACTTTATCTCGAATCTCCTCACTTCGTTAGGGTGAGAAGTCGAAAATGTTTCCTCAACTTCGTAGTACAACGATATTCAAGTATAAAGAAGAACGCAATCTTTCGACTCCGAGCGTCACCATCTTCCAACCTACCAAAATGAAGTGCTGAGTTTGAGGGCAGCCTTAATAAAGCTTTAACATTCTAGAAGTATTGCTAACAGCATCTGACGCAAGTAAAAATTGGGTGACTATACCTGAGATTGGGAAAGAACCAATCAAAATCAGTTTTAATTGGAAATATGACGTCAGCCTCTTCTATAAACAAAAGCAGGTAGTTTTGAGATATCCTGCATGATCGCAGGCTCTACAGAGAACTTCGAGTCACTAATCCTCAACCAATCTACAGTCAATCTTATTTTTTTTTTTGTAATAATGAATTCAAAGGCGTTACAAAGCATCAAGTGTGCGGTTAATGACTTTTGATGTAAAATGGCGCAGACGTAATTTAGCGATGAGAAAATGAGAATAAAATGTATACAATTATGAAGACAAATTACATCTGAAGCTAAGATTATTATTCGCTACAATATTGATAACATTTCCAGTTTTTTTGTGTCCATTGCGATTTTGTGGAATTCATAACTATTCATAGCAATCAAAGGTTATTATTTTTCTCAAACCATAAATGCTAATTATTTCAAAGTGATGCATGGGTATGTAGATAAGTAAGTATTTAGTATGTTTAATAGATACAAAACGTACATGTGTATATGTAGTGGTATACTTAAAGTAAATTGTATGTATAAATGCACACTCATTTTCATTGTTTCTTTTAAAATTGTTACATAGTATTTTATAAGTATATAAACTAATTCTTAGAGCAGTACAATTTTAGAGTTTTATAGTAAATTCAGTTGCAATTATTCGGAAAAGTTTCAATAGACTTATAACAATATAATAAAAGTTTAAAAACTACATACTACAGTTATAAAAGGGTGAAAAAGAAGCACTCGTGAGAGAGCACAAAAACAAAAAAAAAATTATAATGCAAATAATAAATGTAAGTGCAGATAAGTTATAAGGGGCTAGATAGAAAGAGAGAGGGAGAGAGTGCAATGGAGCGCAAAGAACAACTTAATAAATGCTTTGAAAAATTACTGGCTTGTATACTTGTTTTCGTACTAAAGGAAAATGTTCAACTTTTCTTAATATTTTTCTGTAGGAGTTACAAAATTTCTGTTTGGTATGAAAACAAGCATAGGATCCACAATTTTCTTTTGTTTGGTTGCAAAGTTTTTACAGTTTTTTTTTTTTATTTGATTTAACTTGCAGCTTAACTGACTTTTTATTTATGTATGTATTTATTGTTGTGGTTGTTGTCATTCTTTGTTTTTAAATGCTTTTCTCATATAGCACAATTCATTTGCCATAAGCTTAAAATTACATAAATACCTCTATATAAATTATAAAAGATTTCGCTTATCAAGTGTAAAATATTTGTATTTTCTTAGGTTTTTTTTGTGTTTTTCTTTTTGTCATATACTATTATAAACGTACGTATGTATATAGCATACTCGTACTATATGTAATGTATATAATGTAGAATAGCATTTAGTATGTAGCAGTATGTTCTTCTCTTCTTCTGTGTTTTTTTTCTTTAATATTTTTTTTATGTAAAAATTGTCTTTCAATTGTTACAACATTGACAATGTTAGCGCTCACATACCACTTATGTATGTAGATGTAAAACGCGTATGCACCTTAATTTGCTGCTAACCAACCGTTTGCGCTACTCCAATTCTATTTTTAATATTTTTTATTCAATTTTTTTGTTCTTTTTTTGCATAAGACTCCTTCACTCACTTCTCAATTCAATTAAAAAGGCTTAAAATTAAAACTAGTTATCTTTATGTTTATGTATATGCTTATGTAAGTATGTATATATCGCGCTGGCAATAATGATGCAGCACTCTATGCCGGCGCCGTCAACTACTCACGCTCCCGTTTCGAGTGCTCCTCTACCATCAGCTACTGCGCTCACTACTTAATCCTGCACTTCCCGATAGGGCACCTCTGACGTCACAGTGAACGATTCGAAATAGTGATTTAAGAATTCAAATGTTGGTCGTTTCTCCGGCACTGCATCCCAACACTGCAGTAGTAGATGATAGATATTATCGGGGAAATAATGATTAGTCGGTTTTGGCATGCGGAAGCCTCGTTCAATATTCTCAATCACTTCTCGACTATGCATGCCTGGATATGGCACTTGTCCGTATGTGAATAATTCCATTAGTAGAATGCCATAAGACCAAACGTCGGATTTTATTGAAAATTTGCCATAGATTATCGCTTCGGGCGCAGTCCATTTTACAGGGAAGCGTGAACCCTGTTTGGGGCAGTATTCGTCATCGGCGATGACACGCGCTAAACCGAAATCACAAATTTTGGCAACATTATTCTCGCCGATTAGCACATTGCGTGCGGCCAGATCACGATGTATTAATTGTTTCGACTCGAGATATTCCATGCCGGATGCCACTTGTGTGGCTATGTAAATAAGATCTTCAAAGTGTAAATAGCGGCCATCACCTTCGCGTAGAAAGTCCAGTAAGCTGCCTTTGGACATGTACTCCTGCACAATGTAAATCGGTTCCTCCTGTAAAAACAAAAAACAAAATGAAAGCGCAAGAAAATGAACGAGCAGCGTTCATCATAATTATGCTAATGCAATCACTCTTTGCTCCATGCACTTGCACTTACACTTACCTGTGAGCAGACGGCATACAATGCCACCAAACGATTGTGTCGAAACTTCTTCATTATAGCTGCCTCTTGCAGGAATGCCTGTGTGGACATGGTGCCTTCGCGCAGCGTTTTCACAGCGACGTCAATGTTGTTGCGCCATTTACCGTAGAACACCTCACCGAAGTTGCCACGTCCCAGTTTGCGTATTAACTGAATTTCGGAGCGTGGTATCTCGTACTTGTCACGCAATTCCGGTCCCAAATCCCACATTTGTGGCTGTGGCTTCGGACACGGACGTGAGAGTATGTGGCAAAGGCCAAGTGCATTTTCTACGGAAATTAAAACCAATTTAAGTGCTCACATTCACATAGTTTACGTTTGTAATGAACTAGGGTGCAAATGAATCACGCAGAATGAGTTCGCTTGCATGTTTATGTACACAATAGAAGTCATATAAAGGTTACCAAGAGCTGAATAATAGAAAATAAGCAACTAATTTGCATTATAAAATGCTGATACTACAATTTTGAAGATGAACAGTACCGAATGTTTGATACTGTTATAGGCAGAAGACTCGTCTGGGCAATTTACTTCGCCCAAGACTGGCCGGACCAACGAAACTGGCCGTTGTTGGTATTGCTGTAGCAGTAATTTTCTCCCAAATTGGCAAGTAAACATCTTCAACATCTTACTCCTCCAGCCGAAGTTCCAAAAAGCGCCCGATCTTCCTTGGTTGACTCCAGAACGTCTCTGGTAACAGGTATCAGATGGGTAAGGTACATATATAGAATTGTATTGAGAGGGCGAGAGCCTCATATCTCTATTTTGCTGCTGGGAGTGGTCTTTTCACCTGACAGGTATACCCGGTTTAGCGGATAGCAAATGTGTTGGGCAATGTCTCCGTTGCAGAGAGCAGCGTTTTGACACGTCTGACTAATTTTACTTTCAATTGAAGACGCACTTTCTTAGTCGTGAACAGAGTGGACGTCAACTTCTAGACTATACTTTTAAGTTACGTTTCGTGAAGAAACGCCTAAGTGGTCAGCTTGTCACTCTACCGTGTCCTTCATGGATCAGTCATCGGCGTATGAGACAACCGAAACTCTCTGGGGCGCTGTGAGTTTGGCGGGATAATTGCCTGGTACGTGGAGAACGCGCTTTGTGTGACTCCTTATTTTATTGAGATCTTGTGTGCGAGCTGGTAGTGATGACGATGGGATATCCTCAATCTGTAAAGGGTTCGCTTTCCCTGACTTCCATACGAAATTGGTAAGACCTATTCGTGTTTTTTTTTAACTCTATCCATACAATCTAAAACACCTAAACGGATTTCATGAAGGGCAAAGCTAGTCTATTGGATATCACCACCTGCATAGGGAGAGCATCGTATGAACTCAGGATAGCTAAAATTTAAATGAAATTGAGATGAAATAATTATAAGGTCGGTTAGGCAAACTCTATATGCATCTTCTTTAGTTCCCGATGGCTGGATAGGTTTGGCTCTTTTTTGGTAGCAACACTGCCTACTATCTCCCCGATCGATATTCTTCTGTGTGCAAAAGAAACAGAGAATAATGTGCTGCACTTCGAAATATGCACTATACATTTTCGAAGACCTGAATAGTTTTAGCACAGTTCCGTTGGACATCACATTGGATCTCTGCATGAAACCAGTCATACCCATATTATCACATCCTAATTGTCAATAATTTCCAAATAAATAAGGTAAGGTAAGGTAAACAGGGATAACCGAAGATATCATGTACGTTTCCAGATTTAAAGTTGGATTTTCTGACCTTGTTTTAACCTCTGGTATATCTCAATTTGATAAAGAGCACGTTACTAGGATTGTTCTCTCACAGCGGTTATTGCGATTAAAGCATATTGTTGGTAACGTAGAACTGATGGCACACCCTGCGTTTATTGCAGATTGGCAGTCGATGAACCAGAAACTCAGTGGTGTTAGTTCAACTACTGTCTCTGCTACGCTTGCTGCAAAAAATGCCTCATCTATACTGCAGAGCACTGGAACTGTTGAAATTTCAGCTTCGAACTGAATATGCCAGCTTCAAACTAGAGCTCTTGTTGAAAACCGACTATCCGGCTATTCGATTAGTCGACTAGTCGATTAGCAACTTTTTTGGAAGTTGAAAGTCGAGCAACAAGTAGTATGAAAATCGACTAACCGAAATAATTCGAATAGTGACA
>JAPVRG010276769.1:0-11728 GCA_029783565.1 Rhagoletis cerasi
AAGGATTTTTATTACATTCTTTATTTAGAATTGAAATTTTCTTAACAAACTAATTAAGTGAAATTATATTCATAGTTTATCTATAAAAGCTCTGCATTCTATTTTGGTACCATATTTTATTTGACTTCTTGGTGCCCCTAAAATTACCTCTGACCATTATTGATTGCTGCGAATCATCCACTTCAGCCTATTTGGGTTGCTGTCAATTTAATTTGACACAAAAACATGCTTATTAAATTTAAATGTGCAAGCTTCAAGAAAGTGTGCTTACAGTGCAAAAAAGGAAACAAAATCTCTATGAAATAAATTACTCACTAGCCACATGGATTTTTGTAGACAGGTTTGCACAAGAAAGACAAAACGAAAAACAAAAGAGACCTATCAAAAAACTAAAAATGGCAAACTCCAAACATCCTCGCCAATTGTGATTTTCAACCGAAAACTCTTATCGCATTCGACACAATCTACATTTGCATTACATGTGAACATCTGAGAAGCAATGATATGATGTAGCTGCTGGCACACTTTCCACTGTCCAAGAATGCAGAGTGGTACACGAATATTCACAATGGCCAACAAGCATTAGAAATGCAAACAATACAAACTCCCAAACAGACGGACAACCAAACAAATAAAGATGCAGACAAACGAGCATGATGGCAGCATTTTTTTATCAGCGCAAATTTTGCAATTTCAGTACCGAACAAAAGACTTAAGGCACAAACTTCAAAGCGCATGTATGCATATGCATATAAGAAAGTATTCGCAGGCCAGCATTAACACAAGAGCAGGCAAACGAATCAGCGGCGAGTTATGCCCGGCAAGCATGACCATAATTTTCCTCTAAAAAGGCGTTTTTATAAAGTTGTCATATGCAAAGATTGCCAAAAGAAAATAATAGGAAGAACTGTAACCATCAGCAATAGTAAGAAGGTACCAAAACATGCGCAATGCATATGCATAAAGTGAAATGAAATGAGCAAAACATATGAAATAGCACTCCAGTGTTGTAGAGGACAATGCGGCAGCTAAGCAGCTAACAATATGACAACAGGCATTAGCCGCCGCAGCTTGACCAACTGAGAGCGACGAACAATCATGCGACTGGCCAAAACCAAGAAGGCAAAACAACAAAAAGCATAAAAAAATACCGAAGCCAGCCAAAAAGGAGCGAAATTATGTGCTTATGCAAAACACAAGAAAAAAACATACAACAAGAGCATGAAAATGTTGACAAGCATGAGGCTGCTGAGAAAGCTGCCGAAAATGCAAAATTTTAGTTAAGAAAAAAACCGCCCTCATAAATGGGAACATTAGTCAGCCCCAGAAGACAGCAGTAAATTTGTATTTGTATTTCCATTTCCATTTCCATTTCGGTTGTCATTGCGGCTGAAAGGTTTTTCTCACTACTGCTTGGATGCATGATTTGTGGCTGAGTGACGAAACGGACGTTCAATGAGTGCTACAAAGCGGCGGAATGCACATATTTCACTATCTGCAACAACATCAGGCTATGGTGGTATTTTCCTTCTCTGTTTTGTTTTACTTTACTCATATTGTTAAGCGTTTGATGACAGCATGTAGTGTTGCACTGTTATGGGGCACTACGGCGATGGCTAACTGCCTATAACTGTGGAGTGCGCCTCGATCTCTATTCAAATGAAAATTGTTGCAAGAATACACTGAGAAGAAACTTTTATAATTATCGCACAGAAATCAAATTTTTAAAGGTTTCTTTTATTTCAAAATTAAGAATTCTAGATACTCGAAATAAACTTATTGCCATATTAAGTAGACACTAAATGTTATAATGAAGCGCTAAGAAAGCTTAACAAAATTGATTGACGAAGTCTCGGTAAATAGTGTTGGGACAAGCGTTGCAAACACGTTTTACATGTCAAGACAAATCGCACACCTAGATCTAAAGAGAGCTAACTCAAAAAAAATTTAGGTCGATTTTTTTGCAAAAATCAATTCGTAGGATTTATCTTAAATTAATGCAAATATTTTTTTCTTCGTGATTATATTCTTTGCTACTGTTATACCTGTTTTTGTATTAATTGCGTTGAATCTGTACGATCCACAAGCAGTTGTCTCCGGATCTGATTTTTGAGTTAGCTCTCTTTAGATCTAGGTGTTTAATATTTGCTCCCGTCGTAAACGACGATAAAAAACGGTACTTCTTATGGCGGTAGCAACCACAATTGTTGAAATTCACCCGCACTTCCGGCAGCGGCACGGACACGAAGGTCCCAATCATCACTAAGGTATTTTGTGTCAACGAGCTGGAGGAGAGCGGTGAGGTAGTACCAATCCAAACTTCTTCACAGTTGGAAGCGGACTATTCGTTTGCATAGGATGTGAGTCGGGAAGCAGCTAGTTGTCAGCGACCCACCAGTTTCGGCGAGGGGTACGTTTTCATTAGGCCAGAAGGGGAGGAAAAGAATGCGGAATCTGGTGGAGAAACTTAGGCATAAGAGTTCTCTTGTGCGCGGGGCTACCAGTGCATCTAACAAAATGCCCAGTTTTACCGGGGGATATACACTCGGAATCTTGTAGCCTTTTGTTGGATGCGGTGACATTCGAAACCCCTGGAGAACGGTGCAACAGAAGAAGTGGCTAGGCCCACTACCACATGTACCAATGCCCAAAACAGTACTGCCGTTCCAACCGAGAGTAATAGCGTGGCCGATCTTGCGTCGTTGACTCGAAGGCAGCGGCGGACCGACCTACGGCTAAAACCATTGGTACAAGTGGCGCAAGGGTTGAATGTGGAAAAATTGTCCATGCCATACCTTCTCAAAATTAGTCCTCCTGCTTGATGAAAACTTTGTCTTTCCTCTACGGGAGTAGGAGGTCTGGGGCCCGACCCACTTTTTGTGAGGCCCTTCGCACATTGCCAAATTGGGAACGATGGTCGCGACTCGGCAAATGATTACTGCAGAAATAAAACTCTGCAAAATCTATCTGATCCAAAGCGTCGTTGCGTCCGGCACTGCAGCCAATGCTCGTGGGTATGAGGATATGGATGGAATCATTGTGGTGAAATGCTTCAATCAAGCCAAATGGGGTTGGCTGAGGCCGGAATGCCGCGGATTCCGCGTATAAAGGCAACCAACTTCATTATTTAAGTGAAGAGTGTACCTTTTTCAAGAAGCCACTCTGATGAATTCCAGGTCCAGACCCTAAACCAGTGCTTTCGTCCACCAGTGCCCAAATTCCCAGGATTGATACAGTACAGGCATTTAATCCTCACAAAAATTGTGTCAACAAGAAAGGTAGAGAAGCCGCTGCTCTTTTTATGAAGATGGACCAGAGATCCGTTGATATCCCCTGATCGAGATACGCAAATCGCCTGAGACACTTTCTTATTACAATTTCCGTTATAGTTGATGCAAAATGACCAAGACGACGACCAAGATAAAATTGCAGCATACAAGGCCGCACATAACAGCCATACAAGAGCCCTGGGCGTTAAAAAACGACTTTGTGCGTAGGGTAGTTTAGAGGGTGACAACATCCTATAGGACGAAACCGAGAACATGTCTTAAAGTACTTTCATTCCTCACTTCAGGTTTGCCAAAATTTGCCAATTCAGCTATCATTATTTAGTGGTTGTGAGATTGAGTTCAAGGATTTATTTATTTATCTCACGCCCAGAATAAAATGCAGAGCGATATGGAATTTTTTGCACCAAACCCACATTTGTTACGCCCAAGAGATAAAAGGTTACCAATTCTAAACATGATGAAGATGCTATTTATTTATTCTGCACTAACGCAAAATTTCCTATCTCTTTTAAATCAACACGCTATTCTCTTCAAAATTGCACTTCTGATTTTTTCAAGTGCTTGCAAGTATCTTCATTTAACAAGCTCCCATGTAGTAGGTGCATATGAATAAGTTACCAAGTCAATTGTCACAGCTGCGGACATATAGGTTAGGTTGCTAAAAAAAAAAAACAAAAACAAATAGTTGCGGCTAACTAACGAAACTTGTCATAATTTTATTTAAACGAATTTTTCACAAACTCGCGCCAATGCAGAAGGAGCGATGGCCAATGAGCAGAACAATTCGGACAATTGCAACTCACTCAACGGCAAGGCAAAAGAAAAAATTGCACGCTGTTTTCGCTGCAGCATTTTTACATGGTTTTCCAATGTCTTTGGCTGTGCTGACGGCTTAGAAATGTGTACACATGTATGTACTTATGTATGTTGCACACGTGCGCATATGGATGCTTGCAGCAGCTACTCCAACTGTCCACACATACGACTGTGCTGCGGTTTTGGCCATAATTCAACTGCAAAAATATTCTATGTGATTGTTGCACATCGGCGATAATCGAAATTTTGTTTCGCAGTTGTTTTGCTATTTGTTTTTTAGTTTTGTGTTCTTTGCGCGCGGTTTTCAGTTTTTCGGTGGTATTTTGAAATTGATGTTGTTGCTGGTCGTTTAGCAAGTTAGCATTGTCATCAGCATGTTCGACTTGGACGAACGCTTGCCAGTGGTTGGCTGCTTGGCGTGTCTTCTGCCGAATTTAGGTCACGTTCAAGTGAGTTTGCTTATTTCTGCAACATTGCACAAGTATTTTACTTTGTTTGAAATTCCATGCGCCCGCCTGGTCGACTGCTTGACTCGTTTGGTTGACTTATTTTCTGGTTTCTGCCCATGCGGCAAGTGATTGTGATTTACATCATCACGAAGCCCATAGTAATATGAGGAGCAATCGTAGCAGCAGCAGCATCCCACAGAAGATGCCGATGCTGCTGCCGATTCCATTTCAGTACTGCTGGCCTGGGAAAATATGACTTTCTTTTGGGTTAAGGCGAACAATTTCGTTTTTTGTGTCAAGAGGCTCTTTGTTTGGTTGTTTGTATTTTTTCGGCTAAGAAATTATGTATACAGATGTAATGGAAGTGGAATGAAAGTTGCATGTCGCAAATAAAGAAATAAAGCTTGGACCAACAAAAACGATGGAAAGCAAAAAACAAACAAAATAAGAAATCAGCGCACCGCGAAGGACTGCAATGTATTGCAACGCCAGCTGGTAAAAATTTTAAGTCGTAAAGAACCAAAAACAATATTGGATACTTTTTTCGATGCTATAAATTTTTGTTGGAATTTTTTTTTTTTTTTGGTTTGGATTCTTTCTCGTCAAGCGCTCAACCTGACACAAGTAATTTAAAATCCTTGGATAAGTGTTTCTTCCATATCTCTAACCAGTAGCCCGTTTTTGTAACTCTTCTCCATCGATTATTTCTCATCTCATTCTCTACTACTCATTATCAGCAGAGAACAAGGCCTTGGAAAATAATTTATGCATGGAGTTACAGAAACGTGCTACAGACTTCTTTATTCGTCTCGGCGGAAACCATTTTACTGATGCCTTATTTTCTGATAGAAGTTTCGCGCCGCATTCCTGCCTGCATCTTTCAATAGTCGCTCGCGCAGCAATTGGCCGCATATTAAACTAAAGCATTTGCTAACGCTACATTTGAACACAATCAAATTTTCATATTTTTTTTTAAATTTTATATTGATTTATAATTCTATGCTCTTAAAAGAGTATTTCAAATGAACAAATTAAATTTTTATAAAAAAAAAAGCTTTCGCCAACCTTCCCACTCTAAACGAACACCAATATATAATCCGTTTTCTCACAATCTCTTAATTTTTGCTTTCTAACTCATCTGCCCTTTATTACCTTACTCTTCCGCTTTTTATTACCTACTATTTTCTCATGTGTTATCTGAATCAAGCTCACATTCAAACAATCAACACAAATTACCCATAATTTCTAAAAGTTCTAGCACCCACCCACGTACCTTAATGGGTAAATGATAATATAATCACAACAACAAAAAGAATAAAATGTAATAAAAACCACCAAAGAACAAGTAGGTGGAAGACAGACAGGCCACACTAACTGACAATTCGCTGGTGGGGCGGCGTAGAGTACTCAGAACACACAGACAAGCAGGAAGACGAACAGGAAAGTGGTCAGAAGTTTTTCAGTGTAGCGGTGGCTGTTGTAAGTCGAAGATTAAAGTGTCGTCCATCAAAATATCATAAATATATGTGTGTGTGTGTCTGTAAATGTATATGTTGGTGTGTGCCTATAGTTACCCTGCCGGAAAGAAGTGATTTTTTTTAAAACAACTAATTGAAAAATTACTTTGGAACAAATGCTATTTTTTTACCCAATGAACCATCAATTGAGAAAGTAGTTGGAAACTAACTACTTTCGAAGTTCTTTAAGCCAAATGGATTTGAAAGTAGTTTAAATCATATGCAGAGTCGAGCTATTGACTTGCTCATTGTTATTTAAAGCGAACATTTGAAAGCATATTTACATATCTGGCTGTGGCTGAGTGTGCAGAGGTGCTTGCTGTTATTTGTTGGCTTCTAGAAGGTACGGGTTCGAATACCGTCAGAGGCAAAATGCTAAAATGATAACAAGAAATTTTGTTTGGTGTCTCCGAACTATGAAAAAGCATCTGTGAAGTGCAGAACGAAGGCGTATTCAAACGAAAAATATTAATTTTTAAGTCCTTCAAACGAAATGCATTTTAAAGTAGTTGAAAATATATGCAGGAAAAGGCAATTGACTGCTTCCTAGGACATCGCCATGTTAAATAAATGAGTTCGTTGCAGGTAAAATAGTGAGAATTTCAATTAGTTATCATTGAAAATAAAGTAGTTTATAAATTACTTTCAAATTAATTCAATTTCCTGCAGGGTACGAAAACATTTTGACGTTGGTCGAAAGGAGTATTAAGTCGCCTGCCTACCTATCTACCTACATACATCCACAAACACATACAAATGTAGTTATAATGAACACAAAAAATACGTTGAAATTCAAGCAATCGGCTTAAAATTCTTTTTTCAAGTACGCCGAGAAGTTTCAGTGATGGTATGGTGGTTATAGGATGTCCAATGGGCAAGCGCACGTTTTCGTTTAATCATAATTTCCTTTACATGGCATCTTCTTTTGCAGATAGGCACACACATATGGATGTATGTAGGCACATAAAGGTAATTCGATTCGGTTATTTACTTTTGTTTTATTTAATTCTTGGCTGCGAAGTGGGATAGAAAAACTTTTTAATCGACGCTCATTAGTTTTATGTTGGTCACATTAAATTATGTCAGGTAAATAAATAAACAAAATTACAAATAAATGTAAAAAAAATGAAATTATTGATTACACTGTCCAACAAATGAAGACTTTTTGAATGGAACAGAATAGCGACCCTATAATTGGGAAGGCGAGACAGCAGCTAATTTTGAAAGCATACACACTTTTATCTTATTAATTTTTGATAGTAAGTACTTACAATAGTGGAATTCGTTTTTTTTTTGTGTATTCGTTGTATACTGTGTAAGTGTAGCTGACACAAAAGAGCGAATTCCACTGATAATTATTTACAGTGATGCTACATTACACACCCCCACAAATTTCAACAACTGCATGCGGCACAACCAGTAACCACTAGTTCTTATATGATTTTTTCCGTAGAATCAGAATCTCAACTCCAAATAATTCAAATGGCTCTAGTTTTTGAGATATTTGGGATTTAAGTGACCAAAAAGCTGGTTTTTGGCATTTTTTGAACTTCTGTAGAAATATATAGCCGTGGAATAAAATCTTTGACTAGTATAAAATGAAAGCTGGAATATTGGCCTTTTAGCGCCAAAAGGTAAAAAATTTTACTATTTTAAAATAGGTTTTAAAACTTTTTTTAAATATACCTATTTTATTTTTTTATCGAATTCATATAAATTTTGAAATAATTCTCTCAGAATCACAATTTATCTGTCAAATGATTCGAAAATTTGTTAGTAGTTGGAGAAATTTAAGTTTGTTAAAATTTGTATACCTATTCGTCATACACTCCATTATATTTACTGATTGGAAGAATAATAAATTCCTTCTTTAACAAATCGGTACACGGCTTTTTTCGTTTTCGTTGCTAGAATTGGAAACTTACGCTGATGGGCTTTTAAAAAAATTCGTATGGATATGATGAAAAAATCTGAGGATATTTCAGATATTGTTTGTGTGACTAATCCAACCAATTTTTTTAACTTTTGGAATGAAAGGGCAACATTTATACTTTCTTTCTATGCTGTTCAGAAAATTTCTCATAGCATCGTTATTCTACTACAAAAGTTCAAAAAATGTGAAAATGCTTTTTTTATACTTCTGATCCCAAATATTTCATAAACTATAGCTAATTGAATAATTTAAAGGACAGATTCTTAGTATACTTAAAAAGTTGGCTAGTGAGTTCTTAAACTATTTTTATTGTTTTGTAAATCTAAAAATTTGGGGAGGGTTGCATTTCACGTTGAACTCATTATAGAAATTACTATTTAATATATAACTTGAAATTTTTTGTCTAGTTCATCTATCATTATTTTTACATTTTTTATGTACCTGTTTAAAAATAAAATTTTGAAAAAAAATTTCGCGTATGTTATCTTCACGGGTAGGTCTCGATATACATATGTACATATTTATAAAGAAAGCTTGAATATTAGCATACATTCACGTGGGTATATCATAGAAGTTCTAGTAGGATTACCACACCATGCGACATCACAGCTAACACGTAAAAATGTTAACATTTGTACGAAACTATTGATAGCTAGGTTAGGTAAATTTAGGTTAGACATTCTGTTTTTGCAAGAATTCACTCGCTTATCTTACAGCCAAAGAGTAAAGGTTTTCTCTAAAAACTAGAAGTCCTTAAAACTTCCCTATCTCTTCGCGAATCTAGACAGCCCCTTCAGAGACACGGTGCCTAGCCTGTTCAGGTTCTCGAAGAAATGGTTTCTAGAGAGATTCGTGCAAAAACCTTTACAAGGTAGGACTTATTTTTACAACTTCAAAAAAAATCGGTATAAGTGCGTGCCTCTGAACCTGTCAAATATGTGGCCTATGAGACAGTGCTAATGCAGGAAGCATAATGTGAGCATTTTACGCAAGCAATCAGCTCCATTTTCTAGCGCAATCATTATTTCCCTCTTTTTCGGAAACAGCGCTATTCTCTAGAGCAAGGTAAAGATTGACATATGTTGTCTAAGATATTGCAGACATTTTCGACACTTAAAATCATATCGAGTTAGTCGTCGTCGACCTGAGGACCTTGATGAGAGTCTTACCCTCTATACCAAGGGCGTGTTGAATGAATAAACTTTGTATAGACCTTAGCCTGAGAAACGTTGCTGCAATCCGGAAGTCTGTAAGAAAGATTGAAATCTCTCCGTAACTTGAAAGGGAGTCAGTCGCTTCTGTGGGAAACTTCGAGTTATGGTCAAAGCCTTTGTGATTTGATAGCCATGGCTAACCTAAATCTGTTTGAGATAGAGGCAATCGGTTATACTAATTTGAGACAGAAAATTAATTGAATCAATCAACTTTTTAATTGAGCTATCGCTTTTTGATTTCCACACATAGTCAGCTGCTCGATTTGCGACATGCAGTTAGCTGCTCGATTAGCTACAGTGATGGAAAAGTTGGTGCAATCGTACCTTTCTTTAATTTGAAAGTATATTCGGAACAAACACACCATTTTAGGTACATTTGGAACGTAGTCAAATGACCTTTCAGGAAATTATTTCTTATTTTTATTGACATTTCAGCGCATTTTCTGGTGTGAGTAACTTGCCCAACAGCCTCTCTTTGTGAAGGGGCATATAAATGATAGAAAAGCGTGGTCAAAGTAACGTAACTGTAATTTATTGCGCCAGATAGACAGAGAATATTTCTTTTTAAAACGTCAGATCGAACAACTCGGAGGAAAGTGATTTACCTTTTCTAAAACAGTTTTGTCTCAAACTGCTCGAATATATGTATTTTGTCTTTTTATAGCCGCATTTGCTTGATGTGAGTCTAAAAGTCTGATTTTTTTAACTATATACATATAAACATACATATTTATGTTTTAGGAACATTTAGGTGAAATGTTTCCGCGAATAGGGTAAAAATTGAAAATTTATTGTTTTATCCCTGGTGGGCTTTCGGCTGTAAGACAGGGCCAGAACCAAACAGCTGATTGTTATTCGTTTAATAAACATACCTCAAAATCAAAATTAAACATACCCAGCAGGGTTGCATGAAAAAATTCATTCAATAGGCACTCCATTAAGCACTAATCAAGCAATTAAGAATTGAAATTTTATATGGGAAATCGAGCTTAATTAGCGCCTTAATCGAGAAAGCTTGGCTAATTGCTCGATTAACTGCCTGTCTAAAAAAAGTATTTGACGACCTGAATCTTTAGGACCCTTTAGCTGCGGAGCCTTTCAAATTTACGTCCACGGTTGCAATGTCCAGAAGTGCCTCTGAGGCCACCTAGAACCTTGAGCAGACTGCTCCGGTTACATACATACATGCATATGTCGAAATCAGAAGTGGATACGACTAAAAAAAAGAGCATTCCCGACCTGGTAGCGCATATTTTTGCTTTTTCCAATAATAAGCATTTTCCTACTGTATACTTAAAATATATATAAAATACTAACAAAAAATCGAAACACATGTTTAAGTTCAGATAACAATACTAAACATTCGTTAGAGCAGTAGTGTAATGTGAGTAAAATAAAACTGTGTATAAAAGTGACATTTTTTTTTTAAAACGCCCGTACCCAAGCCTTATAATTAAAAAGCAATTAAGTATGAATATACTTCATATGAAGTAATTTTAAAAAGCATTTAAAAAAATAAAAAAAATTTATCGCGCCCCATTTGCACAGCGACACGAAACGAATTAACAAATTTAACACTTCGATAACCACATTTTATAGTGTTTTACAAGAAGCGCAAGTGTAGAATGCTACAAGATGCTTCGAATTAGAATGTGGATAATTATAAAGAAATTAATAAAATGCTATGAGGAAGAAAATGTCAAGACTATTTTTTATTACACTTGATATTATAGTGGACAACAGAAAACTATTCATAACTAAAATAGGAAAATACTTGTAACAAACTGAGAGTTGTTTGCTGTGAATATTTTGATATTTTTAAATTTTTTCCCTTTCTGTAAATTTTCTTCACTTTTTTTAAATAGCTGTTCACATATATATGGCAATGTCAACGCGTTTGACAGAACTGGGGCAGTTGTGCCGGCTAAACATAGAGTACGCTCTAAAAGTGGCGCCACATTCACCAACATCAACGCACGACTCTATTTGCTGCATTCAATTGTGAAGCTCACCATGCCCAAAAACCACTCATTACACTAGGTCACCAGTGGGCTATATCAAGTGCCCAACGTGCGAACCATTACTGGGCGTTAAGTGTATTTCGCTTGACAACATGGCCACTGAATGCTTGAAGTGAAGGAAAGAAGCCTTATCTGCATACATACATAAGTACATACATACATATGTAAGTGATTTTGTGAGCTGTGGTTTTACGCGCGCTGGCTGCAAATGCTTTGCTTTTAAAATGATGCCACGCACACGTACATACCAGAGATCAGTTGCGGTGTATCGCATTTTCGAGTACACCGCAACTACATTTATTTACTGTACCACTCTAACTCAATAATACTTAGTAACGAAATCTACCGCCACCGCAATCACCGCAAGCTCAAATGATGTCGTGTTTGAGTGTTTTGTGTTCGATCAAAGCGTCGTTACTGCAGCGCATTTTCATGTCGACTTCGGCTATGCGGTGGTATGAGCGGTCGTTAAAACACCGCAAATACCG
>JAPVRG010276792.1:3389-16108 GCA_029783565.1 Rhagoletis cerasi
TAGTCGAAAATGAACGGTTAGTTGATTTCAGACGGTTAATCGAATACTTGTTGCTCGACTTTCAACTTCCAAAAAAATAGCTAATCGACTAGTCGACTTTCAACAAGAGCTCTACTCCTAATCTATTTGCTGCTTTTCAAAAGTGAAAAATTAAAAAAAAAAGTGACGGTATGTAGAATATTTACCAATTAAAGCTTTTCTATTACGCTAAAGGTTGTTTAAAGAAACGTTTGTATTTATGTGACCTTAAAGTGAAATTGTGCAGTTTAAAAAAATTTTTATTTAGGGTTTAAAAAAAATCTTGAGGAACGTTAAAAAACTCATCACAAATCGTTAGGGCAATCATTAATGTATTATCTCCACATTATCTCATACTGCGATTTTGTGCGATATTAAAAAAAAATATACTTTTTCTTAGTTTACTATTTGATACGAAATTAACAACGCCTTTAACAAAAAAAAAATGCCAAAAATCAACGGCATAATTCTTGCACTTTAAGAATGCTTGAAATTTTTACGAAAGTTTGTGGGCGTGGCAACTCTATTTTTGTATGGTGAACTTACTACTTCTAGCGCTACTGCTCACCAAGTTTTAAGGGGATACATATCTCAACTTTTAAAATTTTGTGTGGTGAGACGAAAACGTAAAATTATTGGCACGTAGTTATAGTCTACATAAAGTCGACTCTAAAGTTAAAAACAGCTTTTTATGACAGATATCTCATTGAAAATTATTTCAAAAAGCTGCTTCTAACTTTAGAGTTGACTTTATTTTGACTATAACTACGGGCCATTATTTTTTAATTCGTAAAACGGAAAATCGAATGAAAAGGTAAGCCCGGCGGTATACGTTTACATACGTATGTATAAAATAAATATAAATTACAAAAAAGTTTGCAACAATTTAATTTAGTTTTATTTTAGATTTAAGTTGTTTTAAAATACTATGTATGCAATAAACTAAAGTCGTTTATCTCCTTATTTCTCCTAAGCACTTTTGCACTGTATCAAATATGCTATGAGTCACTAAAAAAAAACACGTAAAAAATGATTTTTTTGGCTTTGAGACTAGTTGGAAGTGCATCGCTGCTTTAGCACTTTGTTAGTCGAAACATTTAAATAATAAGGGTGTCTGTTTACTAATTTAGTTTTTTTAATATTATTATGATTTAAAAAAAATAACAAATTCAAATTATAATCACTGAAACTAAAGTTATAATCTACGAGTGATGTAGCTTCAGGATTAAGGACTTTTAAAAAATTGTATGCCATACACAACGTGCTGTTTTTTCATGTTTTTTTTTAAGTTAAAATCCAGCAATTTATTGTATGTATTTGTTTCGATATTTCTTTTTTCTTTTTCGTTTGTCTATCACTACAATGCTGTGCTTTAGTAACAGCTATCGTAATTTGTAAAGTAGGTATTACTTTCGTTGCTTTATTATTATTATTTTTTTGTTAATAAGGATATTTGTTTCGAAAAGTAGGTATAACATTTTTTATTTATCTTGCACAAAACACTCAAATCCAACCAAAAACGTATTTAGCGAAAATGTAGCATAGTTTTAAGCGCACCTTTAACCGAAATCCAATTGTAAGCCCGTTTATTAGGAGAGTATGGCACTTAATGAAGCAGTGCAATCAAAGACAATACCAATTCGAAGAGTTCATAACGGTAGATGCACATGTGCATATGTATGTATGTATGTTATGTATGATCTTGAAGCAGTGCTCTGTAGCTCCACGGCATGTGCACTCTCATACCAATACACACGCCGCGCTCTCTTATAGCGCAGTAGGGATCATTGCCGTCAAAATCTACTACATTTTTTTTATTGTGAAATTTGCGGTTGCAACTTGTTGACTTTTAATTGCCAGTGCAGGTGCAGTTTTTTAAGCAAAAAAAAATTTGATGTGTCTTTTTGAAAGTTTAAATTTGTTGTTTTACTCAGTAAGTTGAATTTTGTTAGAAAATTAAAAGGAACAATTTGTGGAATATATGTATGTATATAAAAATGCAACGCGCGCCGTATATGTATGTATGTATGTAAATATATATGTAAATGCATTTTAGAAACATGTGATGAATGCAAGCGTGTAAGTGGTTTTCACACAATGTATGTACATATGTTTGTATGTGTGTGCATCCAATTGGAAATATCTAAAAATTTACGTATTGCATTTGCACAACAACACATTCTCACGTGCTTTACGCCCTCAACTCTCTATCTTTAATAAAATTTGCACTAGTGCTTCTCTGTTATGATTTTAATTAGGTAAATGGTTTGT
Organism: Rhagoletis cerasi; assembly: GCA_029783565.1. Classification (NCBI taxonomy): domain Eukaryota; kingdom Metazoa; phylum Arthropoda; class Insecta; order Diptera; family Tephritidae; genus Rhagoletis; species Rhagoletis cerasi. The sequence continues at coordinate 5,679 of JAPVRG010276792.1, forward strand.
GCATACTTGCTGTTACTCTCTCTTAAAAATTGCAAGTAACCATGTTAAAATGAGAGACTGTCTACGACCGATTGGCAGCCAGCTGCTGAGTCATCATCATCGGCCAATTTGCCACCAAATCTCATTCATAACACAAACGCAATTGTTCCAGAATGGTTGGATTGATGAAGGTACATATGTATATATGTACACAAATATACAAATATGAAAATGTTAGCTTGCATTGAGCACGTTAAAACATGTTTGTTTTGATTCTGCATTTGCCAAATAGCTATCTCACTGATATCACGAGGGGCTCGGCGCGTATTAAACAGCCAGTCGGTCGGGCCAGACGGTCGCGCAACAGCTGATAGCTTGAGAATTTTCGTATTTTGATGGCATCACATGAAACGCAACAATACTGGTGTAAGTAAAAAACTAATGCTTGAAAATTTGCTGTGGAACACTTTGATTAAAAGCTGTTTTAATTTTTTAAACAGCTCAAACAAAAAACATACAAAATAAAACATTATTAGTCTTTGTTTTTGCTTAAAAGCTCATGTATCGAGAAAAATTTAAAATAAAATCAGTTTTAATTGCTTTTAAAATGGAAAAATTTAGAGGAAAATGGTAATAATACGTACACATGTATGTATGTATGTATGTACGTTTGTACGCATTTACACTTTATTGTTATGTGGGGGGGTTTGAAAAGACTTGGCAGGTAAACAGACTATGTAAAAAATGGCCTAAAAACTTCATCAGGGGCATTATAAAATTTCTTGACACGTTCAGACAAAACATTTTCTTTTCTCAGTTTAAAGTATGGTTGTGCTTCATAAATTTTAAAAGTAATCGTACCGATTATTTTACAACTTTCAACTCAAATTTGGCACAACCACTGCGCTTTATAACTGATTTTTATCAGAAAACGTTAATAAACGTTTTCGCATTTGAAAAGATATTTAAGGTAAGACTTAACATATCTTTCAGTCAACCACAATCAACAAAAAGACAGACTGTAAAAACAGAAAAATTTTTTTTTTTAAACTAACCAACTACAATATAATGCAAAGCCTTATATTGTAGCAGCCATAATTAAATACCAAAATATTCAAAAATATAAATACCTTTTTTCCTAATTTGCCGCTCACAGTGTTGCTTCCTCCGCTGCTGTTATAACTCTGACCAGCAAGCGGAGCAGCATAAACAAATATAGCATTTGCCACAGTTAAGCGCAGTGGTGCTTGGCAGCTACGCGGCACAATACATATGAATGTATTTGTTTGGGGGAGAAGTCGCTTCACGTGCTAGCAGGAATGAACACGTTCGCGCGAATGGCGCTTTTTAACCAATACCAATGCAAGCCGGCGCGCGCAAATTACGTGTATGAGAGGGAGAAAACACAAATGGGGAGACAGGTATGGAAGTGTGTGTGAGCGTAAGAGCGAGCGAGTAAGAGTGAACATACCCACAGTATAAACATACCTACATATGGGGTTTGGAGCAGCTGACTGTTGGTGTTGCTATCACTGCTTTTCGCGTGTTGCTGCCCCATCAACAGCACTTGAAGGTTTTTGGAGCGAGTGGGTGCAATATCAGGCAATGATCTTGAACGACATCTGTTTTACATGCGTTTATGAAGTTATACAAACATACATATGTACATGTATAATTAAGTATTTATATGTAGTTCAATAGACAGAACTTCACTACGCTCTCACATCAGCTGATTATTTTCGGAAGCGGAAGGCGAAATGAAGAATGGCTTTGCTGTTATGCTGTTATGTTATGCTGGTTAGTTTTTGACATCTCTTTCTAAATTATATTGCTAATTGATGTCAATAGGTGCGAAAAAGATGTACGCATATGTAAATAAAAATATAAAGTTTAGCAGATGGTTGGATGGATGAGAAATTCATCTTTTTTAAAGCATGTTATTGCGAAGCGTTTGCAGAGAAGAGATTCGTACGATTTTGGCCAGAATTATGTGCATGAATTGCATGCTAATGCTTACATGACGTGTATCAATCTGTGGAAAACTGTTATTTAATACAGTGGGGACTAAGAATTCTGAAGTAGTTTGTTTTTGAGCTAATTAAGATTTCGGAATTCTTAAGGCTCCTGGACGGTTTTCAAAACTAAATTTTTCTAAATAAAACGCCGTAATATTTAGCTATCATTTCTACCTCCAGTGATTGTAAGTTTTTGTTGTTTTTCCTCAATATCAATCAAAACACGCATTAAAATGCACCGAAGTATATATTCTAATCAATTACAATCGAATGAGAAAGAAAAACTAATTTACGATGTAATGACATGCAGATCCAATGAAAAAATATTACAAGTGTGCATGCACGCACTTTTTTGAATATGTACATATTTATTGCCTATGGATACTGCGATTACAAACAAAATGCAAAACAAAAACTTTCAAGAAGTATTCAGAAAACTGAAGTCAAATCTTAAGATTTTAGAAAGCTTCATGCAAGGAAAAAATTGCTTAAGTTTTCTGGACAATTAAGATTTTCGAACTGTCCACTGTATTGAGTCTACTGTTTTTAATCAAATTTAATGTTGTTGATGTTTGATTTTATGGCACAAAGTAAAGATTTTTCTTAAAAACTTGTTTTCAAAGATATTAACTAAAACGAGAACTCAACTACCTTTGATTTTGCCCTTTCCGTAAATTTGTCGAATATATTCGACATTTCTTACGGTTGCTCACTGAAAGGCGACTGATTGACCACTCTTTTATATTTTTCATTTTGTATTTCTATTTGCTTGGCAACGCTTTCTTTTAAGTAACCTTCTATAAATTAGTTGGAACAGAAGTAGTTTTTGTATCTACTTTTTTTTTCAAGTTTTAGTGGTATGACTATCCCAAACTCGTAGTTTTAAAACTAAGAGTATATACATATGTATGTATGTAAATGTGATAACCAGAATAACTTTTTAATACGAAAACCAATCTTTTTTTGTTTATATTTCACTGAAACCATATGAAAATAAAACTGAATTTATTTATTTGTGATTTAACAAATTTTTACAAGCTGGAGGTGCTTCTGTTGCACGAGCAGCGCTCACAAAAGTTAGAAGGCATCTCTACGGTTTTTATTCAAAAAGAATGTCTTCTTAGTTTAAGTGGGATTATGTTTTCAACGAAAGATAAAAATAGAAAAGCTAAAAATTAAAAACAAAAACAACTTTACGCTGACATGTCCTCGAACCCGGGAATAACATGAATTACTTGTCATGAATTCAAGAAGACATCACAGAAAATTAAAAAGAAATACTTTTGGATGAATTAAAGAAGAAATCAGAGACAATTAAGGGTGATATAATTTTCACTTAAAATCAATAAGGAACCTCAAACAACAGCAACAAATAATTATTACAAAGAACAAATAGACAAAAATATTTACGTTGGACAGTAATTGTTAGCAAGCAGCGTAAAAAATAAACGCTGAGCAGTAACTGTTATCAAACAACGTAAAAAAAACGTTGGGTTATAACTCTTATCGGCGAAGTAAAATATATTTTTCATCTAATAACTGTTATGAAACCACTTTTTCGTTAAATTTCAGAATTCGGCATCGAGCAAAGCGTCGATTACAAAAGTGCACGGACGCTTTGTTCTTCACTATGCGCGCTTCCATTGAAACATGTACGTTTGTAATCAACGCTTTGCTCATTCTCTTTGCTAGCCGCTCCACTATGTTTTGAGCCTAAGAACTTTTTTTAACACTAACCGCACTTAAGCAATGAAAAGTTTCCGGTTCCTTCAGGATGCATTCTAACTACAAATCTGGCATTTACCGAATAGTTTGGCAAACTTTGAAATATTTTTACAAAAAGTTGTGAAATGAATTCAAAATGTGATCTGAGAAACAGAATTTTATGTACTTTTATGAGATGCACAATCTGTAAAAAAGTAGCGGAAATTGAATGGCTCCGGTATAGGTCAGGGCACGAATCACGGCGTCCGTGACAATTTCGAATCGAATGAAATAAATGATATTGAAATTGAAGAAGAACCACAGACTTACTATCGAATGCTGTAATCTCAAAATGAAAATTCGAATCGAGTTTCATTCGATCACGGATGGCGTAGATCTAATTATTTTGCGTGTATATTCGTAGTTCTGTCCTTATGCAAAGGCGTACATTCGCCAAGCTTCAGTACAAACTGTCGTCCAGTATGTTTGGAGCGGCTGGTTAAGTCTGAGGACAGAAGTGTTCCCCGAGCTAAATGTTCTTAAAAAAGGAGTACCGTAAACAAATCGCGTTGGAAACGCTTAAACATGCCAATTCTGATCGAATTTTAACTAGTGAAGAGAGTGAGCCGAAACCGAGAAAACCTTGCCAAAGCAGCTCAAAAATTAGCTAAAGGTTTTCTTTGATATTCGCGGTTTTGATCATCATGGATTCGTTAATTACGGACAGATGATGCCTTTTCAACAAATACTGTTATTACCTGATATGTTTCCGCGTGCCTTCAGTTTTAATTTCCCAAATCTAAATGAGGCGAATTAAGCCATAAAACAAAATTCGCGTGCAGAATTGAAGTCTACGTTATACATACATATCTAGCCTTCTGCGACCGACGTGTCTAAAATTTCGCAATTCTACTGACGTGTAGTTCACTCGACACCATTTATCTGGATCAAAATATGTGTACATATTTGTTAAGTATTTATTAATGAACTCCTTTTCGATTTTACCTAAGTTTTTACATTCACTCATAAAACAAAAATACATATGTGACCCGGCCTATGAAAAGGTGGCTTATGACTCAAAACATGACATGATATGGTTTCGATAGTTTTTGAGACGCTCTTTCACGTGGTGAAAACTAGAAAGTCCTTTCTTTTTTGAGTCATAAGCCACCTTTTCATATGCCGGGTCACATACATATGTATACGTACATATGTCGCTTACACTTTTACTAAGTACCTATTTGGCCGAGTTTCTTCTCCATTTTGTAGGCGTTCGTTCTGATGTTATAACAGAAATGCACTCGGAGGTTTGGCATTATCTGCCGAGGGGCGACCGCTGTTAGAAAAAAACGTTTTCTAATTTTGGATGTTGCTCGGACCAGGGGAATCAAACCCAGGTCGTCTTACGGAGTGGTAGTACGCAGCTCTAACCAGTCGGCTACAGCGGCCATCATTCATTTAAAACTTAAAAAACGTCACGTTTTATATAAATATGTATTAAAAAAACTTTCTCATGTCGAATATATCGCAACACTGGTTTGACGACATTTTTAAGCCACATGGCCATAACTACAAAATGGCGGAATAACAAAATGGTGGACGATAATAATGGAAGATATTCGATGGGAATGCAAAGGCACAAATGAGTATGTATGCATGGGCATACATATGCATATATACATGTTTGTATTTTCGTCTCCATAGTACGTGTACATGCATACGGATATGGGGATAAAGATGTTGGGAAGAAATCGAAGATTTCTAATATATACATATGTATTTAGAATGGTAATTATTCATACGATCACGTCTAGGGTAAAAGCTATGCACATATAGTTGTATTGTTTTTAACAAAAAGCTAAAAACTAAATATTTTTTTTGTAGATTATAGATGTGCTTATACATATTAAATTTTTTTTAACATTTAATAAATGAAACTTGAAATTCATACCATTGCACTTAAGTACGTATGCATGTACATGCAATCAATGTAAAGATAACATGAACTTTTATGTTCATAACTTTGTGATTATTTTTGTTGCGATCGCTCACCATACATACATTCACACTTTTACTGCCCTGAACTCATGGATGTTCTATGTTAAAAGCAGGAGATTACATTGCCATTCTCTTCTCTTTACTGACCTATATTACGAGCACAAATCGGTAGCTCTTCAGTTGGTCATACTAGTTTTGGCTCACCTCTTTTATATTGTGGGAAAAAGACAAATACATAATACTTATAATTGATTAAGAGATACAAATATTTATAGCTGTGTTTATCCCCCAAATGGGGAGAAACATACCAATGCACACATACATACATATGTTCATAGACGCATACTTATGCACGAAAGAGTGATTCTGCTTGCGTGAATGAAGGCGAAAGGCCTATCAATTGTATTTTTCTTTTCATTTTGAATTCAGTGATGGTAGTCATAAAAGAGAGCAGAGTGTGTATGTATGTATGTATTGTATGTATGCATGCGTAAGTGAGAGGGCGCAAAGGTAGTTGTCGGTCAAATGAATTTCACAATAGTGCAACTAATTTAAAGGTATAAATATTTTTGATAATTTGATTATTAAAAATGTATATTAAGCATTAAAAATTATGTATTTATTATAGTAAAAAAGAATGTATATTATCAGGCAGGTTCTGCAATTCACTTCCGAGTGAATTTCAACCCCTGCCAGTTTGAATTTAAAGCGGATTTGATTGAAATTCACTCGGAAGTGAATTGCAGAACCTGCCTGTATATGTTGGTAGCTTAATTGTCAAGTACTACATTAAATGTGTACCTACATAATTATTTACATATTTTCATGTAAATTTCTAAAGAAATTATTTAGAATGGCAGTGGGAGGTACACACAATCTGCAAAGGTTTGGCTTATTTTTCCAATTTTTGTGTTTTTAACCGACTGCAAAAAAGGATTCGTCGGAATATTTTCTTTTAATTTTTTTTTTATTTCTTATATACATACATACATATGTTACCATGTAACTTTGGACCACGTGAACCGTTTTCGAAAAATTTTTTCATGGATTTATTGTATTATGAATGGTATCATGAATTTATATGAGAATCGCAGTCGGTTTTATTGTTTGCTTAAAAATTACTTGTTTTAGTATTTTTTTAGCTATGTTACGTCTCCTTTAACTAAAAATCGCTTGTTTTAGTAAAATTTACGTGATTTTGTTCGCTGCCTAGCTCTTTTATATGAAGAAGTTTTTATTTAGCGGTTTTACTATTTATAAAAATTAATTTAAAATTATATTAATTAAGGAATTATTCAGTAAAAATTAAGACAAAAAGTGGCGATTTGGTCTAAAAAATTAGCCTCAAATCAAATTATAGCAAAAAAAACCTAGTAAATACATTGTATGTACATACATATGTATGTATGTACATTAAAAGCAAATTCCTTGTTCGACTAGGCGTATGAGCTTTATACATATGTACATATGTATGCATGCACATAGGTATGTAAAATATGTAACTCTTCAATAAGTATATTACATGTCAGGTGCAATAAAATGCAATTATTGAATCCAAAAATGATCAAAACATGAATTCATTCAACATTTATTCTTACATTTGTACATACATACATACGTATGTAAATTTCTGTGACCAATGCAGGTTTTTTATGATTATTTCTAGCGGTTTGAAGAGGAAACAAATTGTTGAATGGATCGCTGGCATTTTTATATGCACTACCTAAAAATCATTATATGTATGCATGTATGATTTTTTTTTATCATCTGGTTTGTCCACATATGTGCATATGTATGTTTAGAAAATTGCCTACTTCGTATCATGAGTCATAGTTGTACCTTTTGGTTAAGGTGAAAACAGAACAAATCCATACACATTTTTGTATGTATGTATATTGGAATTGTGTTTATTGTCATTGACTTGGCTAGTTTAGTGCAATGCAAACACTTTTTTCCCGGAACCTTGTAAATGCAATTAAGAAGTGGTTTTCTTCAATTAAATTAAATAAGACATTTCAAATATGGACATTTTACATATGTACGTATGTACATATCGTACCTTTGCTGCAAGAGTGTCACAATCCAGAAATTCAAAGACTCCAGAAAAACGGCTTAAAAGTTTTCAGTTTGATACGATTTGTAATCGGTGCGGTTTACAAAACTTTTTCGGATATTTCTTAACAAAAATGCAAAAATTTGACACTTAGTCGATGGATATGATAGAAATTGTATGTTTTTAGCAGTTTCCATTTGTCATATTTATTACTTTCATTGCAAATATTGAAAAATGTAAATGGAATCGATTTTAAATCGTACGATTTTCAGAACATCCAGACATTTTCTTGACCTTTTGCTAATCGTTACAGCTATGAAATTTTAACACAACATAGAAGAAGAGAAGGTGGTAGTTTCTGCACATTTAACTAAAAGAATTTTTTTTTGATTATGACACTCTTGCAGAAAAAGTATTATATCGAGCCTTAACCACCAAAATAACGTAAGCGACATTTTTGTCAAAATTTTCTTTTTGATGCAGAAATGCTCTTATAGCATCTAGATACACTCCTGCATCAAAAAGAAAATTTTGAAAAAAATGTCGCTTACGTTATTTTGGCGGTTAGGGCTCGATATGTATATTGCCTTTTTGTCTTTAAAAAAAATGCAATTTTTTTGCTTCCTTAACGGTAATCCTTTTTTTTTTAATTTTCCAACCAATTTGCTCAACTTGAAATCTTTTACATATTGTCTGGGCCTTTTGCCAACTAGCCTTAAAACAGAGGTAATAATAAAGCCCTAGCTGTCACCGAAAGCTATTGATTTTATTATAGTGGCTGTGCTTGCTTTCTTCAAGGTATTCAGCGACTGACTAACTTATGAAAAGGGTTTGTACTTTATACAGTTTAAAAAATGAAAGTGGATCGGCTGTGGTCAAAGAAAATGGATCAAATATTTATTGGTGTTGGTTGACTTTTCCGACAGGGTGGGAAGATGATTTGTTTTGGAACGAATTTCCGTCATCCCTTGTCAAGTTTGGTTTGGAGACAAACTGGTTTCGGCGTTGTGCCATCTTCAGTGTAATTTTTCGAGAAATAAATAATTATTATTTTAAATGAGAACTGCAAAAAATATATCAGTAATATTCGAAAAGGATTTTCGAATTCGCACCGATTTCAAATCGTACGAATTGAAAAACTTGCCAAATAATTAAATAATTTGTTACCTGATACACATATTAGGCTGAGCTAAAAGATACCAGTTAAAAAAATAATTTTTTTTTAACTGCAGTTTATGGCTATTGAAAAGAGGAGTTTACAAGTCGAAGGGGATAATAGCTCATAGTAAGTATAAGCAAACTAAAGTAAAAAAAGCAAAAACTAAGAAAGAAACCTTGCCGATCGATCACCCCATGTGAAAATTCCTCAAACATACCTGAGCTCTTAACTGCAGTTAAGCTTTTGCTGGAAATAGGCTATGACTAACCTTTAACAAACTTTTCTTTTTATTAATTTGGATAATAAAGTCTGATAACTCTTACTGATATCTACCTCTGCTTGAATTGTATACTAATATTTAAAAATCTTTTTACTTCCTCCTTAACCTTAATTAATTGAAGGGACCGTAACGGTTATGATCTTTATAATAAATATCATAATTTAACTGTTAAAACTTGATTTTTTTTTCGATCAAAACATAATCGTTACTTTTGATTTTTATTTTTTTGAGCTAAAAACAATCATTATTTTTTGATTTTTATTTTTTCGATCATAAAAGATTTAAAGCGGTCATAAAAAAGCAGTCTCCGTTGTAACAGTTAAAAGTGATCGAAAAAATAAAAATCATAAAATAACGATTATTTTTTGATCGAAAAATAAAAATCATGATATTTAACGATTATTTTCGGTCCCTGATTATTTCACAAAAAATAAGTGGAATTCGCTATTTTCTGTATTCGTTGTATCTTGTGTAAGTGTAACTGGATGTGCGTGTGATTTATTATCGCAAGTGTATTTATTGTACTACCAGCAACAACAATGACACGCTCATTCAGTTACACCTACACAAGATACAACGAATACACAAAACCGCGAATTCCACTATAGTTAAAAAGTATGTACAAAATATTTAAATAAAAAAATATATATATTTCTGCTAATTTCACAACAACCAAATCTGATGGTCGGTGTGAGATACTGCTTTTCTCTACCTTCGCTTCTCTCTTGCGCCGCCGCTGTTCCAAGGTTTTCTTCCTGGGTCATTGCACTGTGCTCTACCATCGCGTACCACCTAAGTCGGCATACGGGTCGGGACAGCCGGAACGCCGCAGCACCAGCTCGGCTAGGCACAGACGTTTGGTGTCCCAACCATGCCAGTGAACCGGGCTAGTCTTCACATACATATGTACATACCTATAGTATTTACACATACATATATACATTCATGCGTGCTTCTGTTATATGCTTTTGTACATACATACATATGTATGTACATAAATGTAAAATATATATATGTAGCTGAATGTGTGCATGTGTATATGTATGTATACTATATTCTATGGTAAGCATGTTTCTAGTTACTACATAGTATATTCAAAATTATTAATTATTTAATTTGAAACTATTTACACATGTATGTATGTATGTATGTAATATTTCAGTTTGCACTTGCATCGGTTCATTTCGGTTTGCGTACACGTTCAACACCTTCACATTCATCCAAAACACAGTACTCACCATC
>JAPVRG010276797.1:0-18503 GCA_029783565.1 Rhagoletis cerasi
TGGAAAAAATACGGCCCAATGATGCCGCCAGCCCATAAACCGCACCAAACAGTCACTCTTTGTGGGTGCATTGGTTTTTCGACAAGCACTCTTGGATTATCATTCGCCCAAATGCGACAATTCTGCTTATTGACGAATCCACTGAGGTGAAAATGTGCCTCATCACTGAAGATGATTTTCTTCGAAAATTGATCATCCACTGTTGCCATGTCTTGCCAACATTGCTCGATTGTGTATCTTTCCATGTTCAAATTGAGTTAGTCTGAAATTGAGAAATGTCAAATGAAATGCAGAAAAAACTTGACGTTTAGGTGTGGTTCACATTCAATATCGGCCCTTAAAATTTAAGAACCCTTTATATGAGTCGGTTAATTGATTTATACTTTGTAAATTCAATCAACAATTTCCGAAATAAAGTTGACGACTTCTGAAATCTAATTGAGGCATTCCGAAAATTAATTGCCTACTTCCTAAATCCAGTTGGCACATTCTAAAATCCAATTGCCTATTCTGAAATCCAATTAACGATTTCTGAAATCAGATTGCCTATTCTGAAATCCAATTGACGCTTTCTGAAACCCGATGGCATATTCTGAAATTCAACTGACGCTATCTGAAATCCATTTAACAATTCTGAAATAAAAATGACGTTTTCTGAATTCTGATTAGGCATTCTGAAATCCAATTGACGTTTTCTAATTTAAATGTGGAAAAGGTGTAGAGTTTTAAGTGAAAACGAGGAAAAAATGATTGGTCTGTAATCCTTTTCACAGTCTTTGGTATAAATGTCACTCTGAAAGGTCTCCAATCCCTTTAGATGTACCCCCGTACAATGCAACTAGCGAAGATTGTAAGCAGCCAGTAGTATGTGTAAGTTAATTAACGAACATTTAATGGCGTAGACTCTAATAATAACCAGAAAGTTTACTTCATTTTAAATAATTTTTGTGTTTTATTTGTAAATTTTTTTAAAGATATGTATACATTAATCTTTCGTATTTAAATAGATAATGAATACTTAAGATAAAGCACACTCAATTATGCCTCTTGAATGTTGGAGCATGAGTATGTGTATGTAAATATGTATTCTATAATTTTTACTACGTATATTAGCGAAACAGAAACCATCACTTATTACTCCGGTGATTTGAAAAATAATAAATAATTTTAATGCATTATGCTGCAATGTTTTTCTATAGTTGCAACTTTTAAAATGATACCAACTTAAATGATAATAGTTTATAGTAGTGTGCGCTCCGACATTACAAACAAAGGTGAAAATAAAAAGTCAAAAATTACAAAAAAAATCGTTTTTATGTTAACAGTAATTTGCATAGAAAAAGTAATTCGTAACTTAAATATACAGCGTACAAATTAATAGAGCGTCATGTCGCGCATCAATCTCGAATCCAAGGGAAGCAGCCACAAAAACTTTACTTTCGGGCGCGTGAGTTTGCTGCATGCGCATTTTCAAGTGTGGATGCTGCTGCTGTTGTTGCTGATGCGAATGCGCATGAGGGTGATTCGTGATTAAGGCACAACAAAAACAATTGGCATCGACATTCCGTTTGTCGAACGGTGCTAAGTACTTCATAGAATTAATATAATTTATTTAAACTTAAGTGCTAATTGTTCAAATTTAAAATGAAACATTTTCGAAAGAATTAAAAATAAAATTTCACTAAAAATGCGCTCGACATACGAAAATGCTCATTTAACAAAAATGCTAGTTTGGCTTATGTTCGCATTTATGCAAACAAATGCGGCTGCGACAGGCGCATATGTAGATGGACACGTGCATATGTAAAAAATTCCATACAAGTCATATTGAAATGCTATAGCATAAAATTAATTGCATAACATTTTCAATTCGGTTTATAGCCATTTTCCGTTCTTTTAGTCTATTGAGTCTTGAATATGAATGCACGTGTGCATAAAATGCGACGATTTGCTTCTGCCATAGCGCTTGCCTCATGGCAGTAGTCGAGGATTGAAGCGGCCCATGAAGAGTATGATGCCCGTTGGATTGTGGCGCACGAAGTAGAGGAATGGTTTATCGAAGCGTAGTCGTGGCGCGTCGGGGACACGCGCTTGCCGTGGACGCAACGATAATGGCATCTCCAGATATTTCGGGTCCAGCAGGTCATCGTAGAAGCCACGACCGAGCGCAGAGTCATGCACAAGCGATCCGAAGTCAATAACGGCCTCAGATGAGTCGTAGGCACCATTGTCATTAGCACCCAGATCCTTGTTGCGCTTGCGTAGTGGTGGCGCTGGATACATTTCCACGTGATGATGATCGGCGATCTTCTCCTCACCACAAGTGCTGAAGGTGTTAATTTGTATGACATCAGAAAGGTAAATATCGCGATTTGAAGAGCCAGTAAGACCGCGCAAGTCTGCGAAATCAGATTTGAAAAGTCCCTTCAGACCCATTTTCTGCAAGCCAAGTGAGGCATTCACGAACGATCTGTGCGAGAAACGTGGCAGCTGTACTTCCATGCCAGGACGGTCCATCAACGAGGTGAGTATACTACTCCAGGCGTTCTTGCTAAAAGCTTGCTCTACAAGTTCACGTTCAAGCTGCACCAAGCTTTCCGCCGGCGAAAGCGTACTCTGGTGGCCAGGCATAACATAAACGGTGCTGACGGTATCTTGAATGCTGCCAAATGCCACGATTGTGGCATCCAGCTTAGGCTCATAGCCAGCGGTGAAACCGCTCTTGTACAAAACTGCTGGTATAGGTATCAGACGACGTTGGCGCACAGACGGGTGCACCTGGAAGAACATTTCGCCATCAGTCAACTGCGTAGAGCCGCGCCTGCAGTCTGTCTGGAAGAGATTCGCCGATATGGTCGCCAGTGGGCCGTTAACCCAGAGACTATTTGTGCGCAAATACTCGAGTACTTTGCCCATTGTATGGCGTTTAACTAGGAGATTCGTGCGGCGGCGTATGACGTCGTTGACAACATGGAAATTCACTTCCTCTACGTGTCCCGAATAGAACTGTTGTGTCTTTTCCTTGAAGAATTGCAATATTTTTCCATTTGCGCGATCGCTGAATATCTCACGAACGAAAGCTGTTGTGGCAATATCGCTGTCAGTTGCGCGCTCCACAGAGTCGGTTATATTTCTGAACACCAAGTGCGGATTGAAGGTGACCATGTCGTCCAATTTCAGCACCTCGTTCATTTCGCCTGACGTGCTGCCGCGTGCACCTAGGAAGACCATTGACAGCATCGAGGTTAGCGCGAACGGCGATATTACCAGACTGCGCGCGGAGCTAATTTTTTCTGATGTTATGGACTTCCAATAGCTGAAGGCCAACTCATTGCAGAGTTTAACAAAAGATTGCAGATCTTCATCTAAGTGAGTGACGGAGGCTTCGAGTCCCTTCGAACTGGTGGGGCTGGGGTCCATTTTGACAGGCGGTCGGGTTGCCTGCGTGGAGGTAGCCATTAGATTGTTCAGTTGTGCTGGACGTTGAAGCGGACGCTGCTGGGCCGTGTTGGCTGAGTAGGGCAAGATTTTGGTGGGCTCAATAGGTTTCGGCGCATTTATGCCACTGTGCTTGTTATAGTACGATACAGGCTTGAGCGTGTGTATGCGTTTGGTGGTAATAGGCATTGGCTTGGGTGTAGTAGTAGTCGAAATGGTTGAGCTGATAGATGTTGAAGGCGGGGTATTTCCCACGGGTGTTGAAAGCGCAGCAAGCACTGGACTTGTTGGGAATTTGGGTATAATATAAGAGGTTTGGTCACCTACATCTCCTGGGTTCTGTGGATCTGGACGATATTCATTGTTTAGTTGCGGCATTTGAGGACGTTGGTGTGTAACAAAACTCTGAATCGCGTTTGTTGTGTGCGTAATGGGAGCTTGTTCAGTTACATCGCTTTGCTCGATCGAAGCTAATGTGTTTTCTTCTTCCAACGATGCGTTGGTAATCGTACCTACCTTCTTCGATGGTTCTGCCTCAGCCAGATGTTCAGAAATCTTCGATGGCTGTGACTCCTCTTCGGACTCTTCGTTGGATTGCTGCTCATATTGCGTGGTTGACTCTGACACATCCACTTGTATTGACTGTGGTAGCGTTGATGAAGTAAGCTCAATGTCGGCACCCTCAGTACTTGTTGCCTGCTTTTCCACGCTCAAGCTAGTGTCTGATACATCAACTTTGTTTAAGCCTTCACTGTATTTTATGGTGGTCTCGCCAAGTTTAATGTAGGCATCTTCATCGGACTCTGTGCTGCTGCTTTCATCAGAAATCATTAGCGTAACATCAGTAACGGCTTCAGGTTCTGCGCCCTCATTTTCATCTTCTACAACACTCTTTTCGGTGGTAGTAATATCGTCCATCGGGCGTTCAGTAGTCATTTGCTCTTCAGATGCTTCGCCACTGGGCTCTTGTCTTTCATTTGATTCTGTTTGCTCAGCAGTCGGCGCGTTGGTATATTGGAGCTGCAGATTCGCTGCGTTAGTTGCATTATCCACTGCATTGCTTGTGGTTTCCTTATCCTTCGAGTTGTCGGACATTTCCGTGGAATCTGCTTTTATTCTAATATCGTGACTTTCCTCAGCGGTTATATCGATGTATGCGGAACTACTTTCAGCAACCTGTTCACTGGCATCCCTTTCCGTGGACACTTTTTCGTTTGTGTCCTTTTCATTTGCATCTTCCGAATCAGTTGTTGTTTCATTTGTAAAGCTTTCTATGTTGTCTTTTTCGTCGCCGTTCTTTTCGTTGATTTCCATTTCGCTGGCAAGATTTGCACTTTCCGTGGAGTCTTTCTTAGTTGATTCGCTAACATCTTCTGCAACAATATCCTTGCTTACGTCGCTGTGCTCTTTATCCTCTTCCGTTGAATGACTTGTCTGTGTCACTTTCACTTCGCTTGGCATCTCCGATGACTGCGTTGTTTGCATTTCGAAGTTGTTTTCTTCTGCCGTTGCACTAGACGTTTCTTCCACTCCCTCAACTTTGCTCTGATCCTCAGCCAGTTTCTCCTTCTCTGCTGAAATTGCTGGTGTTGCTTCGTACATAAGATTACTCTCAGTTTGCGAAGTAAATTCCTCCGTTGTTGCAGTAAAATTTTCCTCTTCCTTTTCAGCTTGACTTATTTCTTTACCACCATCGTTCTTTTCGTCATTCTTTTCAAAATTCTTCTCCTTTTCTGCTTCGTTAATCTTTGCTATTTCTGTAATTATTACTTCGGCGCTTGTCATTTGTTCCTTCTTCTCTTCAATACTTGATTCGGCGCTCAATTGTTCCTCCAGTATAGTTGTCTCTGATTCTTTAAGAGGCTCCGTAGAAATTGAAACTTGTTGCACCTGGGTTTCTTCGGACTGTGAGGCTTCTTTGTCTTGCTCCGATTCGTCTTCAGTTTCTTTATTTTCAAATTGTTGTTGCTGTGTGGCATAAATATGCGACAAAGATGGTATTTGCGCTTTCACTGTTGTACTTTCATACTCAATGCCCTCTGTTGTTGTTCCCATACCTTCATAACTTACTGGATTTTCAAGTTTCTCTGGAAGCTTTTCCTCGACCTTGTCTGAATTTTGTTCAATTTTTTCAAAACTTTCAGGCTGTGCTTCCACGGTATGTTCCATTTCTTCTTTTTTCAAACTTTCCGGTTGCATTTGAGGGGTTTGTTCCATTTTATCTTTGTCCAGACTTTCCTCATGATTTTCATTTTCTAGTTCAGCATCTTCTTCAGCTGCGTTTTCTATTGATATTTCGGCCTTGTTTTCCTTGTCTATCTTATTAATACCATCTGGTTTGAAATTGGTATCCTGGTCCTCTGTTTTAACATATTCCTGCGAAGCATATACCAAAACTTCCGTTGCTGTATCGATCTCAGTCGTCAATTCATAATCAGCCTCACTCACTGGTTCTGCAGTGGGGACCAATAAGGGGTCTAAACTGGGCGTTTTTACAGGCTCTTTTACAAGTGGTGCATTCAGCGCGCTGTTTTTAACTGGCATACCTCCGTAGGCTGGTAAACTATCGTCCACCATGCTTTGCTCAACTGCCGTCTGCGGTGGTTTCAGTAAGAACGATGAGTTGAGTTGTGCAAAGTTTGTCAAACGGTTGCTATCTTCTGCCGGATCAGGTCGATCTTCATCTCGCTTTTGCCCAGTCATTTGCTGTATAACATCGGATAATAGGAAATCGATTTCACTGCGCGTCTCATTGGAACTCATGTGCACATTGGATGTAATTGTGTTGGTGCCATCCACCAGAGTTGAAGCCACGGTAGCCGCTTGCGTTTGGAAGTCCGACATATTTATTTGATCAATCGGTTTAAGCACATCCATATTTAAGTGCGGTTTTAGATCGGCTACCTGTGGTGGAGGCTCCGTAGATGAACTATCCTCTGCTATAATCGTCTCTACTCTCTGTGTAACCTTCACTGGTGTTATGTTGTACTCAGTACTACTCTGGTCAGTTGTTGGGGCAGTAGCATGCGCTGTTTGTATGTCTACTTCGTCGGTGACTTCCCCAACAGTTGTGTCAACTAAGTCGGTGGGCAATTCAGTTGTTATTTCGGTGACTATTGGCTCTTGCACGTCAACGTAAAGTGGCTCAAATTTAACCACGTGCGACAAATCTTCATCATTCTTATCGGTTTCCTGCTTTTCAAGTACCTCAAATTTGGCAGGTTCGCTTGCACTTTGTCCTTTTTCTTCAATGGAGTACTCTGAAACATTTGTAGTGTCAGATAATTCCTGCTCAACTTGCTCATCAGTGGTGTCAATCCGTATTGGCTCTGTTGTTGTTTTCTTAGTTATTTCTTCGGACGTCGCCGCCAATGTTGGCGGACTTATTGTAGTTACTGATAAGTCCTCCACTGTCACCACATTTTCTTGCTCTACGCTCACGACATCCACTGCATCGTTTTTGTCTTCCTTTTCTCCCAGAGCCCCTTGGCTGCTGGTTAGTGTGGACTGGGCGGCTGAGGTTCCATCGATAGGCGCGCTTACTGATATGTCTATCTTCGCCGGTTCTTTTGTCGAATCTATTTTTAGAGGCTTGTCTGTAACCGACATTACTTCAGATGCGCTCGACTCATTTATATCAGTTTCAGCCTTGTTAGAAAGTTCCTCTTTAAGAGACTCCATGATTTGATCGAAGGACGACATCGTGTGTTGTTCGTCTAACGATATTGGTTTCTCGGCTGGTTGGTGGTGCTGTTGTTGAATTTGTGCGAGTGATGGCAAAGGCTTACGCTTGAATTGTCCATAATCAGCTGGGTCAGACTCAACGATGGTTTCATGCACCTCATGCTCTGTGGGCTTGTAGTCAGGCACTGGATAGGCAGACACGCCAGGACGTTTATTGGCATGCGAAGGTTTGACGTGAATTGGATGATAACCTGGGAAATGTTCCACAACCAAGGTATTTTCTGTGGTCGTAGTAGTGCTGCTAGCAGGCTCTGGAGTAGTAGTGGTAGTGGTTGTTTTTGGTGCTGGCGTCGTCGTAGTAGTGGTTGTAGTGGGCTCTTTTGTGGTAGTCGTAGTAGTGGTTGTGGTTGTTGGCTCGGGTTTTGTCGTTGTTGTTGTGGTGGTAGTTGTTGAGCCTGCCGGCTTCTTGTGTGGCCGTGGTCGCGTTCTATTCGGTTTGTGGCTCACAGTGCTATTATGCTTATTGCTAGTTGGTTCAGTGGTAGCGGGCGAAGTCGCAGGCACATCGGCGGCTGTTTGGT
Organism: Rhagoletis cerasi; assembly: GCA_029783565.1. NCBI lineage: Eukaryota > Metazoa > Arthropoda > Insecta > Diptera > Tephritidae > Rhagoletis > Rhagoletis cerasi. Next base: position 7,704 of record JAPVRG010276797.1, read on the forward strand.
GTTTGTTGGCTGTGTGCTGTGCAGCGCCATTTCCGGCCTGTTGTGGCTTGTGTGTATTGTGTTGAGCGGCACCAGTGGGACGCGGCTTGCCGGTAGTTGGCTTGCGCTTCTCTCCAGCTTGATGTGGCTTGCCATTGCCATTTCCATTTCCTTGACCTGGCTGTCGCGTTGGTTTCTTCTTCTTCTTTTTGGGTGTGGTAGAGCTTGGCTTGTGTGTGGTCGTAGTTGTAATTGGTTCAGGTGCTATAGTTGTTGGCGGCGCTGGTGTCGTTGTACTTGTGGTAGTTGTAGATGTTGTAGTAAGTTCGGTTGTAGTTGTTGTGATGGTTGTCGGCTCGGGCGTTGTTGTCGTTACTGTTGCTGCAGTTGGCTTCTTCTTTATCTTCTGCTTGTTGTGTGCACCTTGTGGTTTCTTGGTTGTACCCGAACCCTCGCCGCCGTTCGGCGTTTTGTGGCGATTCGGTGCCACTGGACGCTTATGCACCACTACAGGTGGCCGCTTGCCATAGTTTTCATTCAGTTCGGCGTCATTTTCGGCCACCGTAGGACGTACTGTGGACACACTCTGTATTATTTCCTCATTGTTGACGAAAACGCGTCGAGTTGTAGTGTCCATCTGCGTGTACTCAGGCAGTTTATGATAAATTGGTTGCATTTGCAATTGCGAGAATCCATCAAAGTTTTGCATATTCGCAGCGACATTTTGATACTGTTGCATGCCAGTGTAGACAGACTCATTCGGACCTAATTCCTCCTGCACAACTTGTGGTGTGATTGCCGTTGACGTCGTAGTAGGCGCCGGTGTGGTAGGCTTACGTTTCTGGCCCGGTTTACGTTTGTTCGGCTTAGGACGCTTTGTAGCATGCGTGGTGGGTGGTGAGCTTGTTGAAGTCTCCAGCAGCTCTGAGTCTGGTGTCATAACAATTTGTTGCGGCTTCTGTTGTGGGAATATATCACCGCCGCCATTACCGAATATGGCGGGTAAAATCATGGACCAGGATGAGGTAACATCAGGCGTATCCAGCACAGGTAAAGCGTCCTTGGACACATTCTTATTTGATTCCACTTCTTTGTTCAGTACATTCTGTACACTATCAACTATGTCCTGGACATTTTTCTCCGGTTCACGGTCGTCTATGGAAACGTGCTGTATAATAGATGAGTTTTCACCATCTCCATTCGCCACGATACTCTGTATTTCCTCCATTGTCATGAGACGTTTCACAAGCTCACCATTCTCATCAAACGTGTAAAATTCATAGCGATCGGGGTTGAGCAGATCGATGGGGCTGGCCACTTGTAGTGAAGGCTGTGGCTTTGGGACTTTGTGACCTAGGGCGTCAGTGAATTCCGGTTCATTACCATTGAGTATTACGGAAACGGAGGTAACCACGCTGCAAGGGAGAGAGGAGAGAATTTAGTTAAATGCTATAAGAAAAAAGGTTGTTAAATTATAAAAAACATATCAAAACTATTTGAATTTATTTCAATGAACAAATAATTGCATTCGATATTTCGCTGGACTGTTAAGAATTTTTAAACAAAAAGGAAAAATTTCAAATAAATATGTTTAACACGATGTTAGGTTTTGTTTGCATTATAATCTATTTAATAATCTTGAAAAAAACTTTTCTGCTTCCGTAAAAAATCACTTAAAACATCAATCCATTTATATGCAACAATTTCTCAAAACTCCACAAATTAAATTGAACTTAAACTCTTCCTTTGCATAAATACTTTCGAACGCTTACAGTCCAATACCAATAAATGTGGCAGTTCGGAAGCTGAACAGTATCTAGGAAATGGTTATTAACGCTGCATCATTACACACTATTATACTGACTCTCCACTAAGTCATGCATTTTTGTACATATGTAAAAGCAAAAGCAAAGGGGAAAGAAAACAAATGTTGTAGTATTTGCATGGTGGCATAAACGTTGTCGATTGTGTGTAAATGAAAATCTCTAGCAATGCTAAGAAAAATGATTTTATTGAAATTTGTTGGCAGAGTTCACTGCATTTTATGTTGCAGCTATTACTCCTGAATGCATGCCAATGAAAGCAAATATATGCGTGTGAACATGTATTTGTTATTTGGTATCATATTTTCCCTTAAATTGAGCTAATAAATTGTTTGGTTTGCAAATGGTGAAACCCTGAGTGCTGAGTGTTGTATGAAAAATGAAAATTAATGCTAACCATGCTTGAGTGCATTAGTCAGATTTTAAATGAACAGCTGTTGGCTGACTTCTGAGTAATTGAGTTTGATTGATATTCGCCACTCAGGTAGTTAAGTGCTTGAAAATATTTCATAAATGCGCAGCTATTAATTTTTCAAGAAAATACTGCTTAACCTTTCGATTTGTGAGAGGGTCCCTAGGGACCTCTTCGTATTTCGTTTGCCTATATCTTTTTGTTTAATGCAGTTTTGAAAAGAATTTATACATGTATTCCAAGAAAAAGGTAAGCTGAAGCGTTTGAAATAAGTTTCGAAGCGATACGTGATCATGTTCGTTTGTTATTGAGATTTCAACATATATAGTACGGGGATTAGTGACAAGGTCCCTAGGGACCTTTATGTCGCGCACAGTATAAACGCCGGCGCAAGACCAGGTCATACTGCTATTCCTGCAACAAAGCGGTCTGTGCTGAACTTTCCGCAACGCTGCACTTCTGCATAAATTCATGCGAATAAAAAGCATTATATTACACTATATTTCTTTTTCACATTTTCTGTTACTTGTATGCCATAGAAGAGCAATCATCAATAAAATTGGACTTTCACTTGTTCTTCATATTATTTCATTCCAAATATATATGTACAGTCGAAAGATCGTTCAACTCTTTGTAGGTCCCTAAGGACCTTCTCACGAATCTAACGTCACCGGCGCTTTCACTCATCGGAGGGTTAAACTTAATAGACGTTGATTTTTGTGAATATAAAGTCACGCTATAACAGGATATTTATCTCACACTTTACACATTATCACTTATGGTAATATAATTTCTCCTTAAAAATCGTTATAGCAGTTGAATGTACTGAAAATATCACAGTCTAAATATCAATTGATCTGTTTACCAAAGTTGCTGTTACCCCAAATGCCCTTCGGTTAATAGAACTAGGACTCCACAAAAAAAAAATCAGTATAGACTTGAGCCAGTACTAAAGCTTTTTAGCCCCTATCGGATTTGGAGCAAATCGGTTTATATCTGTCCAGTGATCTACCTAGACCTCCTCCCATAAATTACGTACCACAAAAAACGTATACATATTTATGTATATATGTATATATGTATCATTTTCACAGCAGTTCAAAACCATAATTCCACAGACAGCTCCAAAATTAATTGCATCGTAGAGGCTGAGATCATTTATGCGGATCACAATATCGAAAGTTCTTTGTTATAATAAAATGAGGCGAGAGTTTTTTAAACGGCATTTTTTACTTTTGGGGTGTACTGTAAAACCACCTTGGCCTCAAATCCACTCAGAACTAATCTAGTTATAAATATTTTCCGACATTGTTGCCTGGAGCTTTGTGAGGAGCAAGTAATGCTCCCAACTCACCTTTACTGTGCTACTCTGCGCTAGGTTCGAGGCACAGCTTAATTCAACGTAACGAAGAAGTCATCTGATAGCTCAGAACGGTTCAGTTCTGAATAATTCTGAAGATATCTACATTTTCAGACAGCCATTTGGCCTTTTAGAGGAGTGCAAGAAGTCCGTAATGGACCTAGTCCATTGTTAAAGTGTTAATCTGATCTACGTAGCTGGCAGAGCATCGCTCCATTGATGGCACCAATATAAAAAATGAGCTTAATCGAAATGAATTATCACCAGTTAACTCCAAGATAAGCTGACAAGGTTATTCTGTCTATGAGTTGTACCAAGAGCTGCACTGTCTGCAATCGCGTTAGGTGTGTGAGAGTGTATTTTTCTCCGTGTATGCTAAAAGATTTTCAACTTTAATATACCAACACATAGGATCTATAAGTATCTTTAACACTCCGCCCGAGATGAAAGACTTTCAGCTGTGTTAGCAATGGATGAGAAGGATATGGCTAAATGGCAGTATTTAGAAGATATTGGCCGTTGTGGTCTCATGCTGCTGGAGCACAGCACTTACTGCCGTACTCTTAACTCACCGGAGACGAAAGAAATGATGGATTACGAAAGGTAAGGGAACCTTTAAATTTACTTATTAAATGTTTGATTACGATCGGGTAGTTCTGCGATTTATGATAATTAATTACCTTAGTTTATACTTCTCAGTATCATAATCATATCCCACTTGTTATTAGAGATGAAACGATACCAAGCAGGTATCGATACTTTTGCTTGGAAGTAGTATCGATACCTGAGAAATATCGGATCGATATACCTACCCCTACCAATACTCTTGGGCTTGAAGTTATTTCGTATGAACAAAGTTAAATTTTATTATTATTAAGTCATTGGTCAATCTCTGGGAATCCTAAACTCCGTACAATGAAAGTTAATAATGTAGGAATATGGCATAACTATATGCTTTATGATGAATAGTACTTAAGACAGATAATAGAATGGAAAAGATTGCAAGAAAGTTAATCTCGTTTAAGAAAAAATGTATTCATGAAATATTTCAGCGAAAAACCTTCGTTAGTTGCGCTTCCCAAGAATAGCAGTTTTTCTAAATGTTTGCCCGCCAACCGATCTCTTGACGTGGTTATTATTGTCCCTGTTTTCGAAAAAAATCGTTCGCAAGGAACAGATGTTGCATCCAAACCAGGGATGGGCGTAACCATGAAAATTAATAGTTGAATGAAAAAAATAAGAATAAATTTTCATTCATCATTCAAATAATTCTTCATTCAAGTAATTTCAAACGACGAATAAATTTTCATTCATCTACAAGAAATTTCAAATAACGTTTAATTTTTTATTCATCATTCAAGTAACTTCGAATGACGAATAAATTTTGATTCATCATCAAGAAATTTCAAATAATGACTAGATTCTTAATCATCATTCAAGCAACTTTGGATGAAAAATAAATTTTTATTCTTCATTCAAGTAATTTCAAATAACGGAACAATTTTTATTCATCATTCAATTAATTTCGGATGAAGAATAAATTTTTATTGACCAAATCGGGACCAGTTTTGGAACCAGTCTGGGGGACAGATCCGGAACCAGTTTAGGAGTCCAGTTCCGGAAGCAGTTCGGGTCCAGTTCGGAACCAGATCCAGAACCAGTTTTGGGCCAGTTCCGGCTCAGTTCTGGAAGCAGTTTGGGTTCAGTTCGGAACCAGTTCCGTACCGGAAACAGTTTGGGAACAGTTCCGGAGCCAGTTTATTGAGTAAAATTGATTCTTCATCCAAAATTACTTGAATGATGAATAAAAATTTATTGGTTATTTGACATTTCTCCATTATAAATGAAAATTTATTCATCATTCGAAATTACTTGATGACGAATAAATATTTATTCGTCATTCAAAGATAGAAAAATTATGAATAAAATTTTATTTTTTACTTGAATATTAATTCATTCAAAAAGGCCCATCCTTGAACTACACATCGATGGTCCTCTGCAATAACGGCACAACTCAAAATTTCATGTTTTTGAGTTATATAGCGGATTAGGTTTGTAAATAACCATATTTTTCTGTGGCAAATCGACATAGGCTTAAGTGCGATACAGATGGGCAGAGTTAATTTGAATTAAGAAGAGAAAATGCAAATTAAAATTTCACCCTAACAGACGGCAAAATTGTGCATTTAGACCAGTGGTACTCAAAACCGAACGCACACACAAAAATGTTCATGCTTTCGCGTACACAGCTTTGCGAACGTGTGGATTGCCGATCGTGTCTGTGTGAAAAATACGATTACTGTCGGCCTGGCGACAGCAGCAATAACCATAGCAGCAACAGAAATATGTCAATGTTTAGTTTAAATGCGCATTTATTTTGTGCATTTATGGCGAGCTAATGCGCATTTGTATGGGGATAATTCACGAGTTAATGCAAATAAAGGCTTCTAATGCAAATAAGCACATCCATCTGTCTACCGTTTTAGTTGTTACTAATCCGGCAGAGGCGCAGTTTTGCCATTTGTCACAAAACCGAAGTAGCCAAACCTTACTACTGAACAATGGCACATATCTCACATTTATCGTGAATATTGGCATAAGTCAAAATCTTTCGATAGGTTAGTCATGCTTTTACGTGAAATAACGACATTTTTCGTATTGTGCCGTTGTTCATTTCATAGTTTCAGTAAGACACTTAGCAATTTTTTTATGGAAAATAACGACACCTTTCGTTTTGTGCCGTTGTTCAGCAATACAAATGGAATTTTTTCGTTTAACTACTTACGAGTTGTTACTTATTTCGAATTTTTGCAGTCCAACACTTACTAAATCTTTAGAAAAAGTCATAATTTGAAAGCTTACAAATTTTCCCTACAGAATGACTGCAAATAATCCGGAATAATTACGTTCAAAGACGTATTATTGCTAAATTAAGAAACACAAAATCTTTAGTTGGCTCTACTGAAATATATGAAATTTTGAATTGTGTCGTTATTGCAGAGGACCATCGACATATGTAAATAAATTCCATTCTTCCATTCTTCTAATGGGCAAGGGCACTTCATCACCTTTAGTAGACTTTTTTTTTTTACCAATGGCGAGCTGCTTGTGGTGTTGCTAGAAATGGAAGTCATCCTTGGCTACTTGGTGTTTAAATTTTCTGGGCAGGGCTACGTTAAAAATTAAATTTTTTTCTAGGAAAAAATTTTTTTTAATCAACTTTTTGCACCTACTCTTTTTCTTTTTTGTTTATTTTCCTCAATAACAGAGTTAGTCTCCCCTACCTTTAGTACTTTCCGCTAATGTATCGATCGAAAAGTATTGAGTATGTACTTGTATTTATCGTTTCATCCCTACTTATTATCGCGTTATGTCAATTACCTTATATTAAAACTCAGTCCATCAATACTATACACATGACTTCGAGTCGCGTTACATTATCGCAGTAAATTACGCAAAATTGGTTCATACTATATCAACGTACGTCGCAGAACATCACATACAATTTAGTCACGTCAACTGAGTACCTAATTTTAAACAAAAAATTAAGTGCGCCTGGGCTACACTGTCGAAGTAAAACTTATGTCACATATCTAGTTTGTGTCATAATCAATACCTGTAGTTCGTTGGTTTGAATTTGTGAATAAAAAGACAGGCTAGTTAATATAATGTTATATGATTAAGGCTATATTTTAATCCATAACATCGCATATCATACAATATCGAAAAATGTATCGTTAAATACAAAAGACTGCAAAATAGATAACTTAATCGATAAATATATCGATAACAATATCCACTATTATATAAGACTATCGATCATTATACCGACAACAATATCGATAAATATTACGATTGAAAAAACGATAAATTTATCGATAAATATATCGATTACATGCTACCCCTCTCTCGTTTTTTCCTACTCCGAATCTGTCGCGTTTTCGTTTCTCTCCATCGCCATCCAGTCCCTTTTCCTGTCGCTTTTTCGTTTCATTCGATATTGGAATTACAGCCCAACGAGCGCAAAGAAGTTTCACCTTAAAAACCCATCACAAAACATTACTTCAGGTCGATCTACATCACATGGAAATAAGTCACATCGCTCCATATCACATTAACTCAAATCGCAGGAAATACAACCACATTGAGTATGATGAAATCATGGCATTTCGTACCTCAAAACATAACGGCACATAACGTTAAATCGCTAAACATTACAACACATGATGGCAAATCACTTATATAACTTCACATAGCACAAGATCACATCACATATCACCACATCACATCTTATCATATCACATCATATCACATCACATCACATCACATCACACCAAATCGTTTAGTTACAAAGTTACTCATTTTATAACACGTTGGCTTTTTTTTGACTTTAGATTTATTATTTCTTAATTTGAATTGAAAGGGAATTTACAAGTTAAAAAGCACCAAGGCCAGTAAAATTTGTCTGCAAAGTAAATGCAGATGATGATATGAGAACGTGTTTAATCGTATTACTGCGATTTTTATAAGTGCAGAAGTCACTATGTTATATGGATTACCTTTTTTTTTAAGGAATACAGATGTGTAAATGTCAAAACTATATAAGCTTTAAGCTTATGTTAACCTTTAAAGAATGATAAATAAAGTTTTGTTAAAAAAAAATTTCAGTGAAAAATTTTTGCAAGTTGGAAAAAAAAATTCTAGAGAATAGCAATATTTTGTTGCGCTAAAATTTTCTAGCTGAGTACATTGCAAAATGCATTTTCTTTATGCATACTTTGATTTCAATTTACCACCGGATATATGTACAACTGCCTCCTCTTGAACTACTAACTAGTCTGTGTTCAACCGCAGTCACGGACTACTGAATGGCGTATGACACTTTCATATGCATGAAATTGTGTATGCATATATGTGCATATGTATGTAATCGATGTCGTTCACAAATGTCCACATCTGCGGGTGACTAGTCACTGGTATGCTGTGCTGGATATTGCGCTTTTGGCAAAATCAAATACGTGTACGCTTGTGCTGCATTAGATTTCTAGTACCACAAGCGTAATTTTCTCAAACATTTTGCATATTCATGAATTTTGTGTACCCGTGACCGCTATACTCGTACGAGTATGTAGTTGTTTCATGTACTATGCAGATGAACTCAGTACGCTATAAGCATGCGGTTCTTGTTCGGTTTATGAATATTTTGATTCGCATTTATGTTGAGATGAGCAAAATGTTAGAAATAAATGTAATGGTATTTTGAAAGGTATTTTTTATCTAGTTTCAATTTAAATCGAAGTGGGCTTCGGTTTTGTTAAAGTTTGCTGTAGTTAAGTGGACATCTTAATGGATTAAGAATCCGCTTCTCATAAGAAAACCGCAAGCAGATTACAGAATTGAGGCCTTCGAGATAAAAAAAAAATACTTATGTACACTCACACAGCTACAGGATAATATCTGTAATAAGTTTAATAACCCTTATACAAAGTAGATTAATATTAAATTTTCGCAAAATTTCAAACTCGCTGTGACAAAAAAGTAGGTTTCACGAGTGTAGAGATTTATTTAAGTAATAAACAAAAAAAGAGTATGCCACTTAATTTAACTAAACTGTTTTTTACTTAATTTCATGTCCTTTGCTGCTCTTCTCTCCAATTAAAATATATTTATTTTCTTATTATCAAAAGGTCGTACCATTATAAACTTCTTCAAACTCTTTCCAACCCCTACTTGGCACTCGTCAACACTTTTTTGTTAGCTACTTGAAAGCAGACAGTGAGAAAGTTAATAAATTCATAATAAAAGGTTGCCACAACAACCAAGTCTTTAGTTGATCGATAAAGTGGGCGTGGAAGGCGGTGAATACAGCAATAAAACGAAAAATAATTTAGAAAAGAGTTGTAGTAAGAAAATGTCCAGGGAAAAAATGTTCAAAAATTTTTATTTAGGTCAAAAGGAAATTTAAAATTAAATTAGAGGTATGGAGAACGTAGCTGGGTTACGGTAATTATTTTATTGGAAAGCACAGGGGCAAGTTGCTTATTATTTTTTATGTCTAGGTAGGTTTGTGACCGCAAACAAAGGAAATTTAAAAGAATTCCTTCTTGGTTGTTTTTGTTTCCGGCAGGGTGGGTTGCGCGATGTATTTTGGAATGAAATATTAAAAGGTACATACATCAGGTCGTTCTACTATTTATATGGAAGAGTGCAGTTTATAAAAATGCTAAATATATGTACACTAAAATAGAGAATTTAACAAGTACGTTTTTATGAAGCATATTGCTCTTTTGTTTTTGAAACATAACGTTATACTCGTACTTATACTTCTTCTTCTTGTTTGGCGCTGTAACCGCTTAATCGATACTCATACTTATAGTGAACTTAAAAATCTCCTCGCTTTATTGTTGAACCCTCAACTAGTTTAGTTTTTCCTTTTTGGTTGCTGTAGTTTCTGACAGGCTGGGTGTGCGATATGTTTTAGGAACGAACTTCCGTCAATGCCGAAACCGGTTTGGATAGAAACCAAATTTAACAAAGGAAATTCGTTCCAAAACACACCATATAAGTTTTTCCTTATCCAAATACTATTGCATCTTCACTTTCACTTTTTTTAAACGACTCCAAAAAACTTTAATGGCTGTTCATCTATATATAAATACTAGAAAAACCCGGCAGACGTTGTCCTGCCTATTAATCGGCTTTGCAACTGTATACAAAATTATTTATTTGGTTTCTTTAAATCTATGTATTTATTAAATCCATGTAACAAAAAAAGCAAAGCAAAATACTGAAATTTATAATATAGCACACCTATTTCTAGTAAGGCCATCTTTTATTACTGTAAGGTGAGTGGTAAACAATATTTTTGGTTTTAAGATTTGGCGTATAGATGTATAGATTTTGTGGATTTGCTACTCTGGAGAAAGCAATATTAAGCTGACCATGCGAAAAACATGAATTTTTCTAAATATAATCCGCAATGACTCTTCTTGAATTTTTTTTCATTGTCATCGCAAAAGCAAGCTGCACAGGAAACTGCAGTCGTTAAAATGTGAAGGGCAAATCAGTGGAAATCATTGGAATGCGCGGAATCAGTACATCTTCTCCTTTACCCTTCTGCTTTTTATTTGGCACTACAACCGTATGCCGGGTTGTTCCGAGATCGAAAAGCTTCGCTAATTGCCTCTTTTCTTCGCGGAGTTGTTCATCCCAAGTGCAGATAGGTC
>JAPVRG010276800.1:4287-16406 GCA_029783565.1 Rhagoletis cerasi
AGTGCACCAACGGCTCTCATGAGTTTTGTTTATGAGATCCTTGATGCACCCGATCGTTCCCGCTATGCTTGGCCCTAAAATTGGCTCCGGTCCAATTGAGCGCTCCAGAGAACCGCAGTTCGCCAATTCATCAGCCAGTTCATTACCTTGAACACCGAAGTGTCCTGGCACCCACACAAGTTCAAGCTCATTCCATCTTGTAACGGAGTTCAGTCCCAACTTACATTCCTGGACTAACTGTGAAGAGGTGCGAGCGGTTTCCAGGGCCTTCAGAGCTGCTTGGCTGTCACCGCAGATCCTGATTTTATGTTCGCGCCACCTTTCGCCAATTGCGCAGTCTGCCACCTTCAGTATTGCAAATACTTCCGATTGAAAGACCGTTGTCATTGCACCTAAAGCGGTAAAGCATCTGAAGTTTCCATCCAGATGCCATCCAGCTGCAGTACCGTTTTCAGTCTTTGAGCCGCGGGATATGTAAAGTTTTCACCGAGCTTCCCAAGAGAGTGTCTGGTTCTCTACATTGTTCCCTTGTAAGAAATCTAACACGTATTTTCTACCAAAAGAGATTCTAGAGTGTCGTACAGTTATGGTACGCACTACACTTATGGCGGGAAGTAAAACTCTGAAAAATATGTATGTACGCACTACTTAGTGTTATTATTATTATTTTCGTTTTGATACTAAGTTTACTAAATCTAAAATTTGTTTGTGCGTTACTCTTGTAGACCAACAAGCAACTAATTTGTCATATTCCTTTGTCCATGTGACAAATAAATTCACAAGAAAGCTCTTACTGCTGAGTTTGGCACCATTATGCTATGAAATCAATTAGCTTCGCGAATATTGAACACAAAGAAAATCTACCACTTAAACCACACGCCTTCTCGTTTGATACCCCTTCGTAAAAGATATATCCCAGTAGGAAATTAAACATTTCTTCAATTCCCTGATTTTAGAGTTTGGTTCAGTTTCTTTATTTTTACCGTTTTTGACATTTTGGCACTGTCATGGAAGAAGCTTAGGAAGGAAACAGTCTTCATCAGCTCTTAAACAGGCGGAGGTGTAAAAAGATTAAAATATAAAAGAATGTGACTATGCACTTGTGGTGCTGACTGGAATCACTTATGCTATTCGGAGCCTGGATCTTAGCAGGTATCTTTGAAAGCACAAAGGGAGCTGAAAACGTTGAAAAAGATTTTTTAAACAAAAATTGTTGACAAGATACTCGTCCATTTTCTTGACTACATTGAAAGCAGCCCAAACTGCGGCATGTAACAACTTCTTGAAAAAAGTCGTTCTATAATTTCAAAATTAGCCGGCGTTGCCTTCCTGAACAGCATCTGTTTAGAAACCAATTTCATTTCCGCCTAGGAATTTTTAAATGCTAAACACTGAGCATTGTATATGTATAATCAGTTGCTCTAATCGTTGAACGTTATTTTTAGGATATCTATGGCTATTTTTAGCTAAGAAATGAAGATAAGTTTCGTAAGTCAATGCGCGTCGATTTTTGTACGAGTATTTGTTGACAGGGTGTAAGCAAACGTTTTTGTTCTTGCCAGTTATGTTTATGCAAATAGCGGGCATGCGTTGCAAACAACGTGCCACAGTTTTGGTTATGAAGGCTATCACATTTTGCAGCGTAGTAGAAGTGTTCACATTTCTGAGGACAGGCACTTGGGTGGCAGACCGACGGCAGGTACATAGTCACGGTTTTCCATATGGAAATGCGTACATACATCCATACATATCTACTTATGCTACTTATGTAGGTACATGCGAATACGCGGCATGCTTTTGTTATTTTTGTGGTTTTTTTGTAATCACAAGCGTAGGAAGTGTTTGCGTATGTATGTGTACCTAGACTTGGTTTGATATGCTTAAATTTAGCAAATAAATGTTTAAGCATTTATACATAAGTAGTTTTGGAAGTAAACGCGACTCAACATTTTTTCAGATAAAAATTAGCAAAACGATATAAAATAAATAAAATAAAAAACTTTTTAATATACCACGACTTTATAAATGGACTAAAAAGTAGAAAATAATATTTCTCAGTCCCATAGAATTTGTTTTGATAACTTTTGATTTTGAAAATTTAGCGAAAGTCATTATAAACAATTAATGCAATACAAAGCATTATATTTAATTGACAGTAGTCAAACTACATAACATAGACCTAAAATTTCTACAGCGCAAGTACAAGTTTGAGATCCATTTTAAGCGATCGACATTCATATATCCACATACATACACACATATATTGCTTTTCATATCAATTCAAGTCTATTACATGCGCCCCACGCTTTGCATTTTCAATCCCATAAATTGTTTATAATGACTTTTGCTAAAATTTCAAAATCAAAAGTTATCAAAACAAATTCTATGGGACTGAGAAATATTATTTTCTACTTTTTAGCCCATTTATAAAAGCGTGGTATATTAAAAAGTTTTTTTATTTTATTTAATTTCTACTTTTTAGTCTTGTATGTATAAAATTTTGCAATAGATATTTAAATAATTGAAAAATAATTTCAGTGTTCTCATAAAAACGAGCACAGTGAAAAGAGAACAGAAAACTATGCAAGCAAAATTTTTTTGTGCTCACGTTTAGAATACACAGGCACATGCACATACATATGTACATATAGCAGCAATTAATTTAATTTAAAGAAATGGCGTATCGTGCGGATCCGCTAAAGCGTAGGCGTGGTAACAAAATGCGGTTGTTTAATATTTAACTAACTCCGGCGACATCTAGTGTATAATTCTATGCTCTTTGATATGGGTTGATGTCTAGACATTTTTGTAGAAACTTTGATTATAGCAAAGGTGTCCGGACACAAAACACAGTAAAATGACAAAAGCGTTGTAAAATAGCTCTAAATTGGTAAAAGGTGAGCGAAGAGGAAAAAATTAGATAATTTTTAGTTTGAAAGTTATAATTTTAAATTTTCGCCGAAGTTTGGTCAATTACGGGCAAAACCGGTACAGGTGAATATTGATAGCCATGCACTTTAGTCACCACATAAACAACAACATATGAAAATTTGAAAATTAGGATCTAACAGAGACTTGAAACAAGAAATGCTAACTACACAGACCTGCGATAGTTTTCCCCTTAAAAAACTAATAAGCAATTGTGCTAGGTATTAGGTACTAAGCTACAAAAAAATGCCATCATCTAAATTTTCTGGGAAAATTACTATTTTGTTTTTTCTCGGTACGAAAAAAACAACCCGAAAAGTTTCAAAAACCCACCCGATAATAATTTTGAACCTGAAAGTCCTCGAAAATAAATTTGGACTTGCAAGTTCTCCAAAAAGTCCCGAAAAAAATTTAGAGTGATCTCGAAAAAACAACCGGCAAGTTCTCTTAAAAATCCAAAAATAAATTTCAATTTGAAAGTTCTCGGAAATTCCCAACGGCCTCGAAAAAACAACCCGAAAAGCCCAAAAAAATCTGCAGAACAATTTGGATTTGACAGTTTTCGAAAAATATATGAAGGCCCCGAAAATATACCGAACAAGCGCGATAAAAATCATGAAAAGTAGCGAAAGTTTCAAAATATCCAGATAAATCGCGAAAAATAAAATACGGAGAATCCCGAAAGGGTAGCGAAAAAATTCATAAGAGTCCCGACAAAATCAGTGCTTAAACAAGAGGGCTGCAAACTAGTTTTGAACCGAACCACCGCTTTTTTCGGGCTTCGAACTAGAGCTCTTGTTGAAAATCGACTATCCGGCTATCCGATTAGTCGACTAGTCGATTAGCAACTTTTTTGGAAGTTGAAAGTCGAGCAACAAATAGTGACAACTGCTCACGACAAAATTTTTTATTTTAAAACAAATTAAAATTTTGCCTTCAAAATGAGTTCTCGCAAGCGCAAACTTCATTATATTTGTAATGGAGTTTTGTCAATAAGCATAAGTCTTCATCACATTCATACATATATTTATTGATATAAAACAACTAGTCGAAAATCGAAAACGAACGGTTAGTCGACTAGTTGTTTGTGAACGTTTAGTAGAAAAAGTTGTAAAGAAACGGTTAGTCGATTAGGTGAAGTCGACTATTTTTTTAAACAACTTTTGCTAATCGATTAACCGATTAGTCTAGTCGATTAACAAGAGCTCTACTTCGAACCGCACCACAAACCGAATCGTCTTTATTTTGAAATGCCAAAACCGAACCAAAACCATTCCAAAAAATGGTTCGGCTCGGTTGAAAATGAAAAAGTTTTTATACGCAACTTTGTCTAAAAATGCAACGCTTATGGCAAAACCGCTAACCTTGTTTTGTTGGATGGCAACTCCGTGAGTTGTATTTTCTTCCATTTACAGGCCTATCCCGCTTGTTACTGAACATATTGTAACAGGGAAATTTTGTTACCGAAAATTGACACCATTTCTTGTAACCGCGATTCTAGGTACATTGGTAACAATTTAATCCATTCAGCATTTCAGCTATGAATTTTTTGTGGATATTCTGGTGTAGCATACTTCGCGGCGCAATATTTTATTACGATATTGGAGCAAAATTTACTGAAAGCCCGATAAAGCATGCTCGAAATGTTTTTTAAACACCGCCAGCAGAAAACGAATTTTCATAAATCAATGCGAATTTTAAGACACCTTAAACTTGCACTTTATTGTACTAAAATCTAATTAGCTACAAAACTGCGTAATCAATTTGGTTTTTTAATTCCAACTAAAAGATTTAAACTTTGATGCAATTTTGTTGAAATTTGTAGAAATCTATAAGATTAGGTCTCACTCGTTTTCGATATTAAACTCGTCCAAATTTTGTTGAGCCGTGTAATTTAAAATGACATCAAATTATAATTGGTCCCATCTAGAGCATTACGGTTTCTCCTTCCCTTCCACATTCGACCTGAAAATACAATTATTGTAACTTTTCCCCTCTTACGAGAGCACTGAATGAGCTAAATAAAATGTATAGAGTTCTTGATTAGGATTTCGCTCTGTCCAAATCTGTTTTTTTTGGCGAAGATTCCTGCTGACTACTCTTAACTTTTGTTGAACTTATTTAGTTTAAGATTATCGGCAGCATTTGTAATTAAGTTGTCATCTTGTCTGTAAGGTTCTTTGTAATCATGACTGAAATGAAAATAATGAGAAGGCGGCGGCCGCTGCAGCCGAGTGATTAGAGGTGCGTACTACCACTTCGTAGGGCCTGGGTTCGATGCCTGGTCAAAGAAACAACATGGACAGGCAGGAAATGGGAAACTCCCGAGGGTATTTTTGCCTTCAAAAAGCTTCTCATGAAATCCATTTGCCGTTTGGAGGCGGCGTAACAACATTTCGGTCCCTGAAGTAATACACAAAGAAACGAAATCGAGAAAATATATCCAAAGAAAAAAAAAAATCAAAAACGAACTCCCCGAATACCTTGACCTAGCTACAAACAATATTTGAAGCAAATCTCAGCTACCTATGAAGACACATGTTTTATTGTACAGTAATATTTTTTTTTACGAAAACTAACTGGCTTAAAAAGAATTCCTCATAATCTCACTACGCATCAAGTTCAAGGACAAGTATGTACTTAATTGTCCCTTTTGCGAGCTTTGTATATACATTGGGGTGGTCCAAAATAAGTAAAGTCGGAAATTTAATGCTCTCACCCCCTAGGATTGTTCTATACCGAAAAAAAGTATACCCCTGTTTTATTATTTTAAAATCAAAATATATTTATATTTATATGTTTTTTGTATGGGGTAAAATAAGACTTTTCGTTGATATGGCATAGAATCCATGAAAATCAAAATTTTTCATTCTGAAAACTCTGCTTCTCTTCAGAAGACTTCAGAATAATGCCAAATTGTTTATTTAAACTTTTTTAAAATTTAATAATTTTTTAAGGGTCTCCGAAAAATCCCAAAAAAGTCAAAAATACAAAAATAAGCGTTAAAAAGTATTTCTTACTATTTTTTCCACATTCAAAAAATTTGTAAATAAAAATTGGACATTATTCTCTGAAGTGAAAAATTTTGATTTTCATGGATTCTATGCCATTTCTACGAAAAGTCTTTTTTCCCCCATACAAAATACATGGGAAACTTTGAGCGCTTTGAGCGACCTCTAAATATATTTTTATTTTAAAATAAAAAAATAGGGGTATAATTTTTTTCGGTATAGAACAATCCTAGGGGGTGAGAGCATTAAATTTCTTACTTTACTTTTCTCCCATACATTTTTGGACCACCCTAATATACATACATATCGTCTCTTGGGTAAAAGATTTTCGTATGTTATTCACGTTTCCTATGCGCTTACGACAATCTTTTACCCAGGCGACGATATGTATACAGGGTTACCGGGAAAGTCATCATAGATACTTCAGGACATTATTACTTTGGTCATTTCTGAATAATTTGTTTTTATGGCATGATGTCCAAAACTTCACGGTTTTCGAGATATTCGATTTGAAATATAATTAAAAAAAAAATATTTTTTTGTTTTGAGTAAGTCCACTTCTTTTTAAGTTTTAGTCAAACGGTCCGATTTTTTCTGTTTTTAGTTAAAGGGTATGTCAAATAATAAAAATCATCAATAAAACTTGAACCAAGCTCTGAGAGTTAAAAATGGCTGCTTGATAAAGTTTTGAATTTACGATTTTTTAATAAGTGACTCCTACTTCACATCACTAAAAAAATAAAATTTTGTATGGAAACTAGTCTGAAAATTATTTTGGAAACTAGTATGACTTTTTAGCTATCCAAAAAGTTATAATAATTAACTTAAGAAGTAACCCGTAGGGCTCAACTAGTGTAGGGTAAAATTTCATAAGTAAGCAGTTTTTTCATTATAATTCGTTCTCGACATTTTTTTTATTTTTATTTTTTTATTTTATTTGTATATTGTATAAGTATGTAGGACGACTTTCCCGCCAACCCTGTATACGTAGGTAATAACATCTATAAAAAAATTTAGTCAAAAGGGCTAAGAGCAGTCGGATGAAAAACTACTCAAAACTAGTTATATTGAAAATATTAAAAAACAAAACAAATTACTACGCAGCGCAAGAAATATTTGGTGCCAAGTGAGTTGTCCGTAGAAGAGCGCATTTTGTAAACATGTCCATTTGAGTATAAAGTTGTTCATATCTGGTTTTAAATTGAAGCCCATCTTCGTGAACCTGGCGGTGTTGTCATTACAAAAAGTGCATGAAAAAGGGCTACGCCAAGCACACAACGCAGTGAGTATATAAACAACTGCAACTGCTGGGCATTTAAAATGCGCATTTGGATGCAGTGGGTGAGTGAGTGAAGTAACGGAAAAAGTGTTACGTGCTGCTGAAGTTATTTTCATCGAAATATTGTATTATATATTGCATACCGTTTTGCATATTTTTTAACTTTTAATATTTAATTTTTAACTTCTAGATTTGGTTGCTATTCGGCCTTTTATGTGCCATCGAACTAGCGCTTGCTGTGCCCATCGTTACGGCTGGTTTTGCATACCGTAGTCATGACTATCCTACGCCCACTGGCTTGCCATATTATTCGGACACTCCATCAGCGCCATCGCTATATCCAGCTAATCCTTATCCATTAGGTTACTCTTATGGCTATGGGTTCGGCTCATTCACTTTAACGCCATTCATATTTTAATAAAAAAAAATACAAATAAATGATATGAATTGATTTTGCATATGAAAAGTTCTCATTAAAGGTTGGAAAATGTTAAATGATAAATTAATTCTAGTTGAATTTATACAAATGCATTATGAGTTTTGTTAACGATTTCCTAGCCTAAAATTTTATTTCGAAGAGTAGAAAGCTACCTGTATTGATGCTTTATGAAACTGGACAAAATTAAAAGAAATACATTTTTAATAACTTTCATGAGTTCATGACTCTTAGCAATGCTTTTTTTCAGTTTTTAGGTTCAACATTTTAGTTTTTTATTATATTTAAAAAATTTTTTTTTTCAAGAGAATTTTGTACATTTCACAGTAGGTCAAAGAGCCTATTTCTCGTAAAAGTCATTATAAATTAACTATTACAGTACCTTACTATAAGACTGAGATGAATATTTAGAGAAAGGAGGCAGGTCACCTAGTTACCGCGACCAAGGGCGATCTATCGTGATAGTCCCACATTAGGGTACGCTCCACATAATACATAATAAAGACAACCACGAAAATCTAAAAATTAAAAAAAAAAAAAAATGTGTGGTCGCTACTAGAGGTGGGCACGGGCCGGGCTTTTGGCCCCTGCGTAAGCCCGCTGATACGGGACGGAATATTTGCTGTCAGCACTCGTGCGTGCATGGGCGCTCAGTAAAATTTCATAAAAGCACGAATAAGATCGAAAAAGCCCGTTATTAATATTTGTATTTTATTTTATTTATGTACCAGTTAATCGTTTGAAACTATCAACCAAATTTGAGTAATTGATTTTTATGTGAGATGAATCTTTGATCGAAATAACAATATACATATGTACGTGCTCACTTTATTCGCTTAAGTAAATATTTTTTGAGAAATTCTATTTAAGAGCATTTTTCAATAAATGTAAGTACATAACATGCATTCACACAAAATAAAAAATATGTGTAAAATAAAAGTTTGGCTCCATCATTTCGGGCCGAGCCGGGCCGCACTGAAATGCTTAACGTGCACGTTTTTGAAAGTGTATTTTGCACTCGTGTCGAATCGGGCTTGAAAATTTAGACCAAAAAAGTTTAAAAATTTTAAACAAATTTTTAAGTGTCGCTACCAGGGTTTGAAAATTGTGGATTTTTTCAGTCGCAAAAATTCGACAAAATTTTTACTTTGACCAGCTATAAGTTTCAATAATATGGCAACTTGATCAGATTTTAAGTCAAATGTTGTCGAGTTTTTGCGATTTAAAAAAAATATGAACATTTTCAACCCCTGGTAGTGACACTTAAAAATTTGTTTAAAATTTTTAAACTTTTGTGGATGGCTTAATTTTGTACATAGAACAAAATAAATAGGTGCCGCATAAAAAATTTAGATATTGATATTTTAAGGAGCACCCTAACCTACATATATTTGGTCTTCTTTGGTCCACGCAACGTTAAGGAACCTTCGGTTGACAGAATGCATTTTAAGTCGGTTATGCGCTTTTAGTCACGGTGATTCTAGGAAGCGAAGGAAGCAAACAACCCCAAGGTTTGACAAGTGCGTGGTAAATTGAATGAGTGCCTCGGTTTTTCATGTTAATATTTCCGGTATGAAGGACTAAGCTTGTCTGTCCTGGGCATATGAATACCTATGCAGCCCGTCTTCTGGTGGGACTCTCTGCCACTTGGAGGATCATGTCATGACTTCTGTGTGTTCTGGTACCCGAATGCGGTAAGCACGGTTTTTGGATACGATGTGTATTAAAAGATGAAGGCAAACACCATCTGCCCCACATCAGCTTTGAAGTGAACTCGTGTGTTTTCAGTGCGAGGAGCCTTCAGTATGCCAAATATGGCTGTCATTACAAGTGGTATTAGTCGCATATTCCTTTACGATTACTCCCGGAGTCATCCCGGATTAGTCGCATTTTTTGCAGGGTATGCACTAGGGATGTTAATTCTTCCGATTTTTGCGATCCCGGAATTTTCGGGATGTCGTTGTTGCAATCCCGGGATTCCGGGATTAGTCCCGTGATTTAGATATTCATTATTTTTCAACAACTTGTCAGAGAAGCTCTCCTACCATATAATAAATAATAAATAAATGGGTTTAAAATTTAATTTTTTTATTTAAAGTGAAAATTATTTTATTAGCAACAAAACAAAAGAGTGTTACTAAGTTTGTACGTATTTAATAAAACGAATGCAAAAAAACTTAAGTCAACAAATGTATTTTGTGGTTGTAAACGCAAAGTGCTTTTCAATGTTGCTGTTTAGGGGCACGATTGCTAACACCAAACTTTCTTAAGTTAAAATTTTATGGCAGTTTGAAGTATGCTCGGCCTAGTCTGATGCATCCTCCGGACAATGCTACCGGAGTTTTCTGCGGACTCTGCATGGTTTACAACAAGGGACGGAAAATAATGATTATTTTTAAAACTTTAACCAAAAAAATCAACATGTTGTAAGCGTTGAAAAACAATTTTAACTATACTCACATATTTGATTTTGCACGTCCTACTGTAATCTACAATGATTTTTATTTTTCGAATCTTACCAATAAAAATTAAAAATAGTAATTAATATTTGAGTTTTATTTTTTCGCTCAAAAGAAATTCTTATTACTTGGTTTTTATTTTTTCGATCAAAAATAATGATAATTTTACGATTTTTATTTTTTCGCTGAAAAATAATAATTATTATTGAGTTTTATTTTTTCACTTAAAAATAATGATTACTCAAAAAACTCAAAATCTATACTAGCGTGATTTCCGACGTATCCATTTCAGAGGTATCGGCACCCTAATAGCAGGTATAAATCTCAAAGTTTTCAGGTCAAAATTTCAGTTGATTGCGTCTGTATGGCCTTTTAAATTTTATAAATAATCATTATTTTTATGTGGTAAAATAAAACTCAATAATAATTATTATCTCTGTGCGAAAAAAAATTCAAAAAATAATCATTATTTGTGATCGAAAAAATAAAAATCAAATAATAATTATTTCACTTGAGCGAAAAAATAAAACTTAATAAAAATTATAATTTTTAAGCGAAAAAATAGAAATCATAAAATAATGATTAAATGCTGATTTAAATTATTTTACTTATAATGATTACCGTCCCTGCTTACAGCCATGCAGGGGTGGTAATAGTTGATTACCATTGGCCACAGTGCCACTACTACCCACTACTTTTTGGCCCAATGTATATATATATTTTTTTAAACGCACATACATACATGCAAACATACTGGTCTCCCCTCTCACTAAGTTATTCAGTTCCTTTTTTGCTATACAAATGTTTTTTTTGTGTCTATTCCATATGCTTAGTAAGAGAAATTATAAATCTAGAAAATCCCGGGATTGTTGGCAATTAATCCCGGGATTTTCGGGACTTAAAAAGACCGGGATCCCGCGATTAACATTCCTAGTATGTACGTATGCACACACATAAGTATGTAAGCAGTAAATCAAACTGGTATAGAACTCGTGCCGAACTAGCTTGAAAAGGGACGGTACTGGTTCTTCATTTATCCCAACTCAATGCCTTCAACTGTCTTTTTTAACATGGCGATGTCCTACGAAGTGGCAGTTGCCCCCCTTTGCAGAACTTTCGATCTCGTTCTGAACTGGTTCAATTTTGGACAGATTTGAGACAATAAGTTTTTTATTAGAAAAAATGTTTAACAAACGATTTTGGATATTTTTTCGTTTATTTTAAAAATGTATTTTATTTTATTTTTATTCTTTCTTTATTTTTATTAAAATTCACAATTTTCCCTGCAATTTTCAAGCGACACGAAATTTAAATTTATTAAATCTGAAAACACAACTGCCTCCACCGCGATTTGAACTCGCGACCAACGATGTTATAGTCGGAGATCTTCTCGCGGAGCTACTTTCTTATTGTAAGATAAGTGAGAATTTTTGTACAATTACTTCACATGCTAAATGTGAGAAACTTTGACGATAGCCTAACTAGCACACCCAAGTTTCAACTGCCCGCTCTGCAGTAGTTCTGGGACAGTTCTGAAATTTGTAGGCCGGAACTGGCGCTTTGTCAGACTGTCTCTAAATCTTACTGCAGGGTATATGTACACATATATGTATGTGTTAGTGGAAGCTTTGTTTACTTATTTTTCCATTGCGTTGATTTTGTTGAGAATAGTAAATAAATACGAGTAGTCCATGTGACCGGTAGTCACGTTTTTGGTTCAACGAGCGCAAAACTTCACACTCACCCGACGTGTGTAAGTTTGTGCCACTGCATGGCACATCACAAGTCATAAACTATTGACGCCCGCACAGCAAAGAGTAAGTTCGTCAAATAAAAACTATGCACAACAATAAAAACAAATGAATAAATAGATCAAAGTGAGTGCCACAACTTTCAGCCAAGTTAGCTGTGACGATGATGCGGGCGGATTGTAGTTATTTTTGTTTCTTTTTTCGGCTAAACGACAATAATTCGGTCACATTGCAACCGCAAGTGCAAATAAATAT
>JAPVRG010276834.1:0-10437 GCA_029783565.1 Rhagoletis cerasi
AATGCGAACGTTCGTTATAACTATGGAAGAAAATGCGTAACATCGTCAATAAAAAAAAAGTTGCCAAAAAACCACCAGTGCACTTGCTTTTAGTCGAATTGAATTGGCGATAAAACTTGTACCCGAAAATTTTCTAAAAATTCTAAAATAAAGCGGTGAAATGTTGATGAAATTTTGTTGATTTCTTTAATTTTTGAGCAAAGTTTCAAATTTGGATTAAAATGGTTTTTGTTATATAATGAGCTATACTAATATAAAAAAAAATTAAAATTTATTTGAAAAATAAAATAAAATAAATAGCCAACAACTGATGACCGTATAATTTTGTCGCGGGGTGTATATATGTATGTAGATGGATGTGTATGTAGCTGTTGTGGTTAAGGACGTGTAAGTAATTCAAATACTTTCATCACGACACAAACACAGACACATAAGCAAAGCTTTACTCACAAGAGTTTGACAGAGCTGAGTGACAAACGTCAGACGGTTTTCCACTGTCTGCCAGCCGCCTACACTTACACCCGGACACGAGTTCTCCCCTTTTCTCGTAAACGTTCTCTGTCGGAATTCGAGAATAAACGCAAGTAAATAATAGAAATCAAAGGCTTCCACAAACACAGACATGCATGTGACTGATAAAAAAGGCGAAAAAATTGAGTATGTGCAAAAAGGAGTCTCGAAAAGATTAAAAAATGCGCGAAAGCGTAAAAGAACCGACAGTTAAGTGTAAAATGGCGCTAGTGACGGTGCAACGGAAATACCGAAGTGTCAACAAACTTCTGATATTTCATATTTGCCATTTTATTCCATCACATCAACACACATATACATGCACAAATCCATAAACAAGCATGCAGATATCGTTGAGTACTCATATTTTGCGGCGTTTTTGATTGCTTTTTTCCCTCTCTAATTCTATGTTTTCTTGATTTTTTTTTTGTTATTTAGCACTTACTGCTGTTATTGTTATTGTCGCTGCAAGTCTTCTTGGTTACTTAGCAGAGCTCAACGGAGCAGCAGCTCCTTTGGTTGGCAAAAGTAAACCGCATAGCAGCACAACGCCTTGATGTATGCAAAGATATTTCAAATAAGCCAAGCTGGGAAAAATATGAAAAAAAAAATCAGCAATCCTTAGAAAGACAGATGACAACAGTTAATATGATGAACTAAGAGGGAAAAAGAAGAAAACAAAAATTAACTGTAAACGCTTATAAGAAGGGAAGTTTAGAAAGTAGCTAGTAATAGCTTATGGGTATTTGTTATATGGGCTCACTCAAAGTGGTGAATTATGATTAAGAGTGCATTTGAAAGCTACTTATTTCGAACTTGACATCGTTGTATTCTCAATACAGTTGTGGTTTAGTCTACGTTATTCTAGTTTTACATGAAATGAAAAGAGTTTGAATATCGCTTCTTTTTACATGGAAAAATTATAAATATTTAAGCTTTAAAGATGCAAATAATGGAGCAAAAATTGGTTTTTGCTTATTTGCCTCTTTTTACAATTTAGGAATACAATTCGTTCAAATAGAAAGACGTATCATTTTAATGTTAAAATTCTGTTAAATTTCTTCGAACCAAAAGTTTCCTTAACCTTATGTAAAGCATTCAGTTATGCGCCGCGGAAAGAAGTATTTATGTAGCAATGTGGATCGAATTAAAGAGCAACCATGATTTTTGGGGGAAGAAAGAAGCGAACGTTTGCAATTAGAACTAGATTCGGTGTCTGCATAAAAAACGGAGCAGTCTCTGAGCTACAGATTGCGTTGTCAGAGCCCAACACACCGGTTATTTGAAGGTTTGGCCGCCAGCCAATCACATCAATTTCTCAACGATTACATATGTAGAAAAAATTCGAAAAAATCCAAGATTAATGGTGCAAAATTTTTTTATTATTGAATGTAATTAATACCAATATGGCAAGGCCGCAACGAAACTTTTTTGTTAGGGTGGCAAACGACTAGAATATTCATGTACATATGTACATATTTTAGCGCAATTTTTATTTATATAAGTATATGAATAAATATATAGGTTAACACTATAACAGCCTAGAATAAAAGTAAATCTTTGCAGCTGCCTTTTGCAAAAAGCTAATAATGTCCTTTAGAGAAAAATATCAGGGACCGTAACGGTTCTGATCTTTATAATAAAAATTATAATTTAATCGTTATTTTTGATTTTTATTTTTTCGATCATAAAATATTTAAATTGGTCATAAAAAAGCATTCTCCGTTATAATGGTTAAAAATAATCGAAAAAATAAAAATCCAATGTAACGATTATTTTTTGAACGAAAAAAAATCATGATATTTAGCGATTATTTTCGGTCCTTGAAAAATATGGATATGCATTTCACAATAAAATGTTGGTTGCTACATATGTACGTCTTTACGAATCAATAAGGTAGCCCAGCAAGAAGCTGCTGAAGCTGAAACGTTATTATCAAATTTATTAGTCTATAGACTTGATTTAAAAGGCTTGCCGTAGGAGCAGAAGACTTTCGAAGTTGGGCGGTTATTTCTGAGCTGCATGCAGGTTTTTCTCCTGGCATGTTTTTCAATACTTAGAGCAGAGGATGGAGTTAAATAATTCAAAGTCCTCTGCGAAAAGTCTCAGCCTCGTTTCCAAAATGCCTTCAGTAGTTACAATCCCTTTGAATGCATCAAGAAGCATATTTTCCAATGATTCCGAAGCATCAATATCTATCAAAAAATGCAGTTAAAATGATTAAGATTGTTACAATCATAGCAAAATGAATTTTATTATTAAGAGAATATATGTATATGTAGAATAAACACATTATTCTCTTTTTTTTATAATTTTTGTGAATATTTTTTCATTTGGTGATATATTTGTATACCTCATTGATCAAATCTTCATTATTATTCATTTGAAAGTCTAGAAGTCGAAGTAGTCTTTCGGTACCGATATTTAGGCCCCTATTATGGTTCACAACTCAACTCAGTTGAGTTGTGTCTGAGACAACTCAACTATTTATTGGTATTGCCGTTCACAACTCTTTTCAATTGAGTGTATCCAACTAGATCATTGGAAAAAGTCGGCAATTCGATAAAAATTTTGATATTTTACTAATATATTATATTAGTTATAAAAAAAATGGAGATCAGGTACGAATTATTTTTACCGATGAGCCCGAGGGTACTGGTGCCAGACAACTGAGAGACAACTACATTTTCAGAGTTGAGTTGAGTTGTGTTCCACAATAGAAATTTACAACTTACAACTCAACTATCTTCAAAGTTGTGAATCATAATAGGGGCCTTAGTTGATAATCTCACTCCTGACTTAGAATAATCAGTTTGCTGTAAGCGGCGAGGCATTTTTTGGATTCTAGTCATAGCCATTGCAAAAATTTTTCCAATTCTGTATCAGAACGGAGTCTTTGGATTGTGCCTGTTAATATAGGATTCTGAAGATTCCGAGAGAGCTGTTCGCAGGAACCAAAAATTTCTATACTCAGGATTAGAAAGAGCAACGTGTCGAAATTATTTCATTTTTTCAAGTATCTACTTATTAAAGATTTTCTTTCTGGCGTAAAGGCCCCTGGTTCAGAGAAGATGGAAGGATGAACTGCTTAAGATTTTTATTGGCATTGATATATTTATGCGCATAAAAATACAAAGATTGTGCGATGAGACATTCGCACCTTCACTGCTGCTACGGTAGGTTTTAGCTGAGATGAAAAGTCGGAGTGCCAGAATCGACACACCTGCTGGGGCTGTTCTTAAGTAAGTTTTTGATCACCTTGTCTAACGTCCTTGATCCCTACCTGCCATTTGCTATCCCGCTTTTCCGACAAGAGGGCCCTTGATGTTAATTTCTGATGATAGGTTTCCTAAGTTCTCTCTGGACAAGAATTTCCTTTAAAAATTATAAAATAACAAAATACGACCTCTCCTGTAGAAAACTGTAGAAGCTACTCCCAGAAGCTTTCCGGAGATCGATTTATGGTCTACTGACATGCAACAGCGCTAGCAAAGCGTAATGTCTGCAGAGTAGGTCCTCGGTCAAAGTATTGGCTCAGAAGTCAGAGCGACGCCTCTTTAACAAAGCAAAGGAGAATGGTCTGCATTCCAGGAAACTCAATAAGATCGCGTTCGGTATCAATTAATCCGAGATATAAGAAAGGCTTAGCGAGAAAAATGGTGGAAATTCTGCGAAAACGTGGAAGGCTGCCATCATCCGGCGCACCTTAAGCGCATTCTCGTAAGAAATCCGGTACCCTTGGTTTGCTTGTGGGACAAGTTTCGCAACTGGTAGATGACCGAGGAGAAGTCGTTTAACCTTCTTATCCATGCATATTTTTTTATAAATCCTGAACCGTTTGAAACCGCCGATATTGAAATAATGTGCTGCTTTTTATTTTCTAGTTAGTTATTGGAAAAGCGCAGCCTGCTTTGGGAGAATGCCTATTTTGAACCCTCTATGTTTCCGGGACCATATAGCATCAGTCCTGCATGGCCCCCAAAATCTTTGGAGGTGTCATGTCGATGGCTTACATTCGTCTACGAGAGTTAAGGAAGCACGTGCAAAATACCGAAGACTTAAATAGTTTTAAGGGCTGCTTTTATGCTCCAGGCCGGAAAAGCCTCTCATAATTCTCCGAAGACTTTGAAACCATCAGGCTCCCCTCTTTGCTTTTAAAGACACTAGATAGACTACTTTACTTGTATCTAAGAAGCAGGATTCCTCGGAAGTGATTGAATCTCTCTAGCGCTCCGTCAATTTATAGGATAGGTCAGTGGAATCTGTATTGCGTTGTTCACAAAGCTTAAGCTATTGAGGAGTCATTCATGAGCAAGGACAACTTGGTTGAGGCTTTCTTCGGTATCGGGGGGCTTTTAATAATGCGCTGCCTGAGTCAATTTTAATCTCAGAGTTGAATCAACTTAATAAGGTTTATTTCCCCACAAATCGGGGTGCGAATAGGCTGATGGGATGGCCAGTTACGGCTCTGAGTTGCCAATTATTGAGGCGGATAGCTCTGTGCAACCACCGTTTAGCGACCACGTTCGAAAAATTGATGAATATACCATAGCCGTTTCTAATGACTTTTGATACAAACAGGAAGACTGTGAGATCTCTGTGAGACGACAGAAGACCTCTTAAACTTAATAGATCTGCAGTCACGGGACTCTGTGTTTTTGTAACAATTCTCCACCGATGGCGAATACCAGTAAATACTCTCTTCAAAAGCTGCCGCGTTGCAGATGAGAATGCATCAATTAACCGCTCTCTGTGTCGATGTTCGGGCCTATATTCGAAGCGTCTCAGTCACTTGGGATCACGCTTCTTCAACAGTTTAGCGAAGATGGCGGAAGTGAAACTCTCAGATCTCGTCAAATTCATTTGGGATAGCGATTGGTTCAGTGGGTCAATGCCATCGAAATTTCTTCATTTCTCTCCTTTTTACACTCACTCAAAGCAGTCACACAAAATGGAGACCTTTGTCTGCTGGTTAAAGTATGGAACATTCCATGCACGCCCTCCTAACCTAACCTAACTTTGGTTCCCATATTTTTGGCAGATGTTTACTGGAACTTCTATACCAAATTGTGGAGTGCGTCTTGGTCTTGTCACACAACTAGGGGAAGTTTTACAATTGCTTCGAGTTGCAGCTGACTTTTGCAAAAAACTTTTTCATGGCAGAAATACAGTCGAAGATTTCTCAAAGCCTGCCGAAGAGTGACTGCTTTATAAAGAACTGTTTATCATTTTCGTTAATTGCTCTCCCTACTGGGATTACTACGCACCTAGAAAAATGTGGAAGTATAACACATGGCTTAAGTTACCGCCAGCTATTGACAGGCTCTAAAAAATGTATGCATTATCCTTAGCCGCTTTAAATTAGAAATGTACATGAACTATTGTTACGGCTTTTACTTAATAGCAAATAATTTGATACGTGTGGCAATTTGCTCCACCCAAACTCAATAGAATTACGTCATGTTCATATGTTAGTATGCGTGCGCAAGGTTTCATGTAGATTTATACATTTAATGGTAAAAAAACTAGTTTATGTACTTAGTTACTTTACGCACTTTGTCCCACTCATAAATGTATGCAAATGTTCGATAACTTTAACTTTTCTGCCAACTCATATAGCTCAAGGCTTGCAAATGAAACAAAACGCTAAGGTTTGGCATTACGCTGATTGCATTGATTTCCGCAACACCGCTGCCACATAGCTAATGATGGGATGGTCATGCTAGCAATGTGGTCGATTAGCGGTAAAAGTCACACACTCATGCACAAAACGAACTCCATATGGGCATACCTAACTAAGTGTTTTTTTAGAAAAAGTCCAACGCTACTCTAAACATTTGTGCTTATTGTTATTGCTGGCAGTGCATTACTGCATTGCTGCATTTGACGGCGAACGTGCCACTTGCAACGCCCACGCGCACAAATCATTGCATGCCAGTAGGCTTAAACAGTTGGCAGTTGACAATTTTTTCGCGCGAATTTGCGCGTAAAACACACCCACACGCACGCCCCATGCACAACACCTCACGCCCCAACAGGAGCTTGCCGCTGGAAGATAAATATACAACGCGTACTATTTGCACATTTTTCTAGCGTCCATTTGACTGTCATCGCCGAACGATTCTACAGAGTTGCAAATGAGTGTACGAGCATGTTATTGAGTATACGTACGGTTTTGTGTGTTTGTATGTACATATTAGGGTGATTGACTCGGGTTTTCCAAACCGGTTTCAACCGGTTTTTTTAATTTTCAGGCGGTTTTTTTTTAATTCTAGATTTTGCGAATACCGAGTAAACCGGGTTTTTACAATCGAAAAAACCGGGGTTTCACCTAGGTCATTTATTACCAGAATCAAAAATTCTAAATATTTATTTTATTGAAAAAGGCACTAGGAAATGTTTGTTAATTTTATATCTAAAGACTGGAAAATTTCCCACTGCAAAAAAATTACTTAAAAAATAAATGGAAAACCCAACGAAAATCTTTTACTGTTGTTTTTGTTGTTGCAGCTTCCTAAACTCTGCCTTAATCAGTGAATCGACTGAATGTTGTTTTAATTCTCATCCAATGGCAGGCTCAGGAAACGGGGCGATGTGAGTGAGCATGTGAAGCGGTGGTTAGTGTTTTTGGGCATATTATTCGAATTCGACACAACAGTTTAACCGGCTACAATATCCATATATGGTGTTGTGTTCAATTGTCGCGGGCCTCATGAAGCAACTCGAGCTCTTCGTCTGCGATAGGTGGTGGTTGGTCGCCGATGATGGAATTCAAGGGGCGAAAGTTGATGAAGATGTTGACTGATGCTCGATGCATGCCCTTCAAGGCCTATCTATAATAGACTGTATTTGTATAGTCGTTCTAGTTCAGCAGATGTCATATTGTCATCTCCAAGACAGTCGGTTTTTCCGATCAAGGACTGCTGTTTTGCGATCTAATCTTATTAAGATCGGTCAAGCACATTATTTTTTTCTATTTTACTTTCATGCGAAAATGCTTCGGACTTATTTTGTCTAACGGATTTCTAAATTACAGCTATACCTATTTTTAGCAGTTACATTGTAAGTATTGCTGCATAGAAAATATGTAAAATAAAACCGGTTTATCCGGTTTTTTTTTTTTAATTTGAAAATAGGAAACCGGTTTTTTTCAAATTGCCGTTTTTCGAGTAACTCGAAACCCGGTTTTCGAAAAAAGGCGAATAATCGAACACCCTAGTACATATGTATTTGCATATACGTACCACTTACGTTGCATGTTTGCGCAAACACTTGAAGTAGTCAACCAGCAACGCACGTGAGTTTACGCTCACCCATCAAGAGGCCAGTGCACTGCTGTTGCAGCGGCCACTGACGCAGAATAAAGCTGCATGCAAAAGTTGCAGTTGCTGCACTAACAGTACAGTAAAAGTGTGTGGAAATATGTATGGATGTATGCATAAGTACATACATTTGTGCATTCAAGTAAATTATCGCATGATGAAGTGGAGAAATGCAACTTGCATTATAATGGCGAGTGTTGGCGAGAAGTGCATTGGGAAATAATATTTTTTGCGGAGTTTCAACAGCTGCTGCGAGCTTCGCTTCTTCTGCAGATTTTGGTGTGTAATTGTGTGGATTTCTATGCGTATACGACACTTATCTCACACACACATGTACAACTGTATGCTCGCAAAGTGTTTTCCAACTGTTTCATGCATTTCTGTCACTGTCACTGTCGCCTCAGCAGCAAAGTTACATCAAATACACTTCATGTTGTTTACGTATACAGGGTGATGTTTGCAAAAAAAATTGCAAACTTTTTAATAGACTGAGTTATCGTGGCAGCCCTGCATACCGGTTAAGAGCAAAATCAATCAGTCACCTAGCAACTTACGAAAAACGATACAGAAATCCGGTAACTGAAAACAGAAGTTGATTGGGAACTTTTTCGAGTATATGTACCTTGTGGTCATATTCAGTGCCATCGGCGCAGGTAAAAAGTATGCCAAAAAGTGTAGTCAAAAAACTTGTCTTAGTAAATACTCAATACTACGACTCCAGAATGTCTATTGATAGTTCTCCTCCAATCTGGGACCTGTTCGATAGACGGTGGTGTCCCGAGCGTACTTCAGTTTTCCGCAAAGTGCAGTGTTTGACTCCAACGTGTCTAGTTAGAAGGCTCGATTTTTAGTGTATCAACGAAACTCTTTTTTAATTGTCGTGAAAATAGTGATAATTCATCAACCCTTTTAAAGATGCATTCATTTTTTAAACGACTTGAAAAAACAGAGGAGGTTATCAACTCGTCGGAACATTTTTTATGCATGTTACTGGATAACTTTGGATCACGTAAACCGTTTTCGATAATTTCTTTGTTTAGCTCCGATCATTAGATCACGAAAAAATTAACGGTGTTCAAGCGACTTATGGCATTCACAACTATGATTAACGCTCCTATGATTGACTCATTACATGGGGCTCACCGCAGTGCCCACAATCCACACCGTAATTTTTGGAACCTGGTAGTAAGCTACGGCTTGCAAGCCACCCAGAGGTGGCACATTTATGATAGCCATTGGCAAAGCAAGTCTACCCGCACCCTGAATACATCACAGCTCATTGTACAACAGCTTCGGCAGCTATAGCAGGACTCCTCCAATGGAGTCCCCAATAAATTAATGGTAAAAGGGTCACATCTTGCGCTAACGCTTCAAGTGCTTAGTTGCCATGGTGTGCGCCTTTAAACCATATGGGCTCATTGAGCTCGATACATACTCACGCAAAAACTAGGTAATCCCTAATACTCCTACTCAATATCCCAACTCTAACCCTGGCCTACCGCTCTCCTTCAGCTACCCAAAAGGTAATCCTGAATTTTTATATAAGAATTGAAATCGGTTGTTTTTTTTGCTTAAAAATCACTTGTTGTTGAAAGCAGTCAAAATACATACAAATTTTAGTATGTATGTGAAAAGTGTAATTCTGTTAACTTTGAAGGTTTTGTAAAAAAATATCAAATTTTATCAATAAATAAAATGTCAATTCTTATTAAGAAATATATCAGCCCTTTTACTGAAAGTGGTACAAGTCCATTTTTCATACTTCGAGATATTTAAAGGCTTGTTTCAAAGTTATCAATTTAAAAATATTGGCAAACGTTTATCAATGCGGGTGACGTTTTTAATTCTCAAGTGGCTTTTAAAATATATCTGCCCTTCAAACACTATTTCTCTGAACAAAATTTTTGTTTAAGGGGAAGATAAATTTTAAATCCTTTTTGGTTGTAGCAGTTTCCGACACTGAACATGGCACAACGCCGAAACCGGTTTGTCTCCAAACCAAATTTGACAAGGGATGACGGAAATTCGTTCCAAAATACATCATACATTTTAAAAGCTACTTGAGAAAACGGCCTTAAACCTGTTAAATTTTACTATGCAATAATAAATATTAAGCTTTTTAAAGAAAATATTATAAATATTTTTTTTACAATGTATGCAATTTTTTTAACTTAAATTTTTTCCGCTAATATTTTTTTTTGCGACAGCCCTCCCATAAGAAGCATTATTTTTGATGGGCAATTTTATGGCCAAGAAAATGAGAAACAAATTTCGATATGGATTACCACTCCCGAAATAATTAAAAAAAAATTTAAAAATGAGTTTAAATTAAGGATAAGCACAATCCGGTGCATATGGTCTTGCATTTGCATATTTCGGTGATTTCTTTTTTTTAAACCACCAGAAGAAGTGTTGCCCTCGCTTATTCTAAAATCGGTGAATGGCGCTGAATCGAGAACGGATGATAACCCTGACGCTGGCCGCAGGCCATTTAGCGTTACCCAGGATGCACCGCGCGGAGGCGACCTGCACTACACCCCGACACTTGGATGAAAAACCTTAGCCATTTTATTACAATGTATGTCTGTTTTTCCACTTTGTTACG
>JAPVRG010276839.1:0-11536 GCA_029783565.1 Rhagoletis cerasi
AGAAACCCCCCGGTAACAAGTTCCAACCCATAACAATGCGTAAATCGTTCAGTATCAACGTTTTAATTTTAGTTATCTCTTTTCGAAAGCATATTTTCGGGCACTAGGCCCATTCTAACTGTCCAAGACAGGCATGTAATTAAGGGAATGTTCCCCAATGATACCAAAGTAATTACATGTAAAAACAATATTTTTAGCTGCATTTTAATTTGTCACATAAATAAAAAAATTGAGAACATCAGCGGTTTTATAAAAAACCGACCAGCGCGACCTCTAAAAAAACTTTTTTTTTCAGAATAAAAAAATACGTTTCTCTTCTTTTATCGCAAATAACAATAATTTGAGGTAGGGTTTATGAATTTCAAGAAAAAAATTTTTTTGAACCACTCTAATGTACACCTTTTTCAAAACCTCCGTTTGATACAAATATTATTTAACTTGATATTTAAACTGTTTTTAACTTTATGAACAGGTGGCAACCTTATTCAAAATATTTTCGAAATAAAACTTTCTCATCTCTCTCTTGTTTGACACCCATACCAAAATATTTCATTTAACTTGTTAGCCACTCCGTGGGGCCCGAGCAACACCGCAAAAAAAATTATCGAAAATATTTTTTTCCTTAACAGCAGTCGCCCCTCGGCAGGCAATGGCAAACCTCCGAGTGTATTTCTGCCATGAAAAAGCTTCTCATAAAAATACAATCGCCGTTCCGAGTCGGCGTAAAACTGTAGGTCCATCCCCTTTGTGTGACAACATCAAGGCGCACGCCACAAATTGAAGGAGCAGCTCGGCCAAACTCTAACATATTGTGTAAGCTCCAATCTGTTATTAAAGACATAAAGATTTGATACCATATTAAAATATTACGTTTAATTTCTTATTTAAATTGATTTTAACTTTTTGATCAGGTGACAACCCTCTTAAAGAATACTTACGAAATAAACCGCTTTTGTACCACTTTAGTTTGACATCCATATTGTTATGGTATTTTATTTAGCTTATTAATAAATTGACTTTAACTTTTTAACAGGTGGCAACACCCTTAAAACGTATTTTCGAAATAAATGGCTTTGAAACCCCTTCCGTTTGACACCTACATTGTTATAACATTTTACTTAACTGTTTAATTAATTAACTCTAATGTTATTTCAGATTATAGTCTATATGTGTGCCAAATTTCATTGAAAACAAGTAAAGAAGTCTAAGTTCGGATGAAACCGAATATTAAATACCCGGCGCACGTATTAAAGATCGTTTTTCACGATTCTGAAACCCACCGTTACGTGGTAAACAGAGTTGATTTATACCCATTTAAAATATTTTCGATAATACATATACTCAATTAGACTTAAAGAAATAATTTAGCTGTGTTTGGTAGAAATCGATAAAGCAGTTACCGAGACAAACTTAATTAGTTATTAGTGGGCGGTGTCACGCCTATTTTCCTAAAGTACATAAAGTTCTTATTTCTTGTTAAGAGACTGTTGCGAGTACCAACTTTTAGTAAATTACCGTTTATAAATTTCGAAACATCGAAGTTTTCATATTTCTGAAATTTACCGCTTCAACCGATTTCAACCATTTTCAACAGCCTGCTTTTGTGCCAAGTACATTGATCATACCGAAATTGGTAGAAATTGATAAAACGGTTTCCGAGACACACATATGTATGTAGTCATAAGTGGGCGGTGTTACGCTCATTTTCAAAAAAAAATTGTTGTAATCGTACTTCTTGCTAAGGAATTATTGCAAACATAAATTTTGAGTAAATTAGCTTCAGGAGTTACCGATTTATAACAGATTTCGTATTTTCATAAATTGCCGTTATATGGAAAGTAGGCGTGGTTATTCTCTGATTTCAAAAATTTTCGAACTGTTTCTCTGTTGGACCAAGATTAACAATGTTGCCAAGTTTGGTTGAAATTGCTAAAGCGGTTACCGACATATACATATAAATCCATAAGAGGGCGTGGCTACGCCTATTTTTCATAACTTTATAATATTTTTATCAGCTTCAGTACTTACTAAAATATGGCATTGTTTGTATTTCTGCAAATTACCGTTATATGGGTGGTGGGCGTGGGTATTGTCCGATTTCAAAAATTTTCAGCAGTTGTCTATGTTGGACCAAGATCAACACTTGTGTCAAGTTTGGTATAAATTGATAAATCGGTGACCGAGATATAAATATGAGTCCATAAGTGGGCGTGGCAACACCCCTTTTTCAAAAATTTATAATATTCTTATTATTCGTCAATATATCATTGCAAATATCAAATTTGAGTCAATAAGCTTCAGTAGTTACTGAAACGTAGTTTTAACATTTTTCGAAAAAACCGTTATATGGGAAGTAGGCGTGGATACAGTCCGATTTCGCCCATTTTCAATACCGACCTACCTTGAGTAAAGGGCAACCTACATACCAAATTTCATTAAGATATCTCAATTTTTGCTCGAGCTATCGTGTACACGGACGGATATATATGTCTGTATCGATCTCGATTCCTTCAGGCTGTTACAAAACAACCGTTATATGAACGAACCTAATATACCCTTGTGAACAGGTGCGCTCGGGTATAAATATTAGGGTGTTTTAGCGTGAAAGAGCAACAAACATACTCCCTCATTCACAAACTTTCACATTTATAATATTAGTAGGATTTTGTCATGACTTAACTTCCATGGCCGGTATGTCTGATCTGCGTGGAGATTAAGCCTGAAATAACTTCCACGGGCCCATGGAAGTTATGTGCGTAGAAGTTATGTCAGTTACCCCTTTAGGCATATATCCATCAGGCCAAATTCGGCTTAACAACTGATACATGCGCCTAAATAGCTAGCTCTTCGCCGCCATTTTTGAATAGCTTTTTAACCCTTTCACCCCTGAGTTTTTTTTTAAATCTGGTGGGTTTTCGTTCATAAGACTAAGATATAAGATGTTTGGAGTGCATGAGAAGTCGGGCATCCTTACTGTTGTCCTAGGATCTCTTTATTCTTTTTATTTATATGAATAGTTTTAAAAAGCCAAGGAAAATAGCCGTCCTATAGTAGAATCTCGGCCGTTTTCCAATTTGATAATTTCTTACTTGTCATCTACAAAATCTCGTAACCAAACTCGTATTGGTAACGTTTTACATATTGGGATAATTAATCCCACTCAAAACTCTTATTGGGATAATACGTCCCATTGAAAGCAAAAACTTCCTGTTTGCTTCAAACTCCATTGGGATATATTAGATTTAAAAATATAATAGCAGAAAAAAACGTTATTACGTATAGAATTTTGCCCCAGTAGGGGCGAAAGGGTTAAGCCACTGTGGTACAAATAGATTGGCAGAAGGAATCAATTCTACTAAAGCCCTAAATATCTTTTATAAAACAATTTGTGTCCATCCCGGTCTCATAGAATATTACGGCAGAGCCTTACATATGTCGAAATATTATTAAAAGACACGTTGGTTAAAAAAAAATAATTTGTTTAAAGATATGTATGTATACTTGTGTTTTTATTTACAAACTTTTCTACTAAACATTAGCATCTAATCTACTATTTTAATTCTTATATTTAATTATGACTGCAGACTATCATCTTTAAATTTCATGTGCAACCTAATAAGCTCTGACCTCTATGCTTAATGGCGGCTCCACTTCATAGCTCAAAGTAACTCTCGGCATGAAAACGATGTCATCATATTTAAAAGTTGTTGAGAATTTAAGACTACGCAGTAAAGTTATCAACAACACCCGCAATGTGAATTCTGCGTAACGGAAACCTTTAATGAAAACATATATTTCTTTTATTAAATTACAGATTGATTTTAATAGCTTTTGGCTAATTTACCTATGCAATTGCGCGCTCCCTTTGAGAAAGCCATATATGCACACGGATGACGCTTTGCAATATTCTCAGGCAGGAAGTTATCGGGGTTAAAGCGTGTCGCTTCCGGACCCCAAAGCTCTTTGCGCCTATGCAATTCGTAAATTGGTATGATGACTTGCATTTCCTTAGGAATTGTTACACCGGGGCGCAGTTTGGTTTCATTTACTGCTTGTCGTCCAATGTACGGTATTGGTGGAGCTAGTCGTAATGCCTCTGCTATGACCATATCCAGGTACGGAAACTTCTTCAAATCATCGTATTCTACTGAAGTGATTTCGTCAGGGAATACAGAACGTATTTCTTCAAATGCACGTTCTTGAATCTCCGGATGCATCGCTAGCATCACAATTGCCGAGTACACCGCAATAGCTGAGGTCTCGTAGGACTGCAAAATTGTTAAAAATTAGTCAAGACATGTGTGCTTGGGCGAAATAGTTGTTGGTTTAATTGGCACTATGTTTCTTTTTTGTCGAATTCGGTGCGCCAAATCCGAATGCTATTATTTCTTTTAATTTCTAACTACATAAATATGTGCATGTGTAAATTGTCTTTTGAATATGTTTTTCAAAGCTGTATCTCAAGTGTTAGAGTTAAAGTTTTTTGGTACTTTTTGATTGTTGGCCGAGTCATTTATGACGGCAAAGGGATCTTTAAAAGAAATAATTTTAATCTTTCTAGAAAGTGAGCGCCCCAAAACCATTAATTCACTGCAAGAACATAATGTTGAACGGTACTGCTAACTTAACCTAACTCCGTTCAAACACAAATTTTACTAAAACCAGAGACTAAGTTTCTTTCTGCAAACGATCCCGGTCACCCCAGTAAGCTTCTAAAAAATTCTTTCTTTGACAAAATCCAATATCACGAAAACAGCTAGCGATATTAACAGTATTTTAAGTATAGCTTTTTAGATAGAAAATTCAGGAAACATAATTTCGTTGGATTAAAAAATTACCTTGACCAGTCAAATGTGGTGGGGTTTCAATTTTTTTCCCTTTTTCGACCTGAAAACAGAATATAGTGAACTTTTTAAAACTTTTTAAACACATATTTTTGCTGTTCTTGCGTCAATTATTCCATGATCGCAAGAGTTCATTACCTGCTATTAGTTCAAAAAGTCAAATAATCTAAAATTTAACTCTTGAAGGTCATTTTGAATAAAAAATTACCTTGACCTTAAAAACGACCATACTCGAAATTTCATTAAAGAGCTCGAAATATTGCAGAAAGCTTGAAGCTTGGATTTATACGGT
Source organism: Rhagoletis cerasi (assembly GCA_029783565.1). Lineage (NCBI taxonomy): Eukaryota > Metazoa > Arthropoda > Insecta > Diptera > Tephritidae > Rhagoletis > Rhagoletis cerasi. The sequence goes on from JAPVRG010276839.1 coordinate 5,137, forward strand.
TTTTGTTAAAAAATTAACTATATTTTTATATAAAAAATAACTAAAGTTAAATAACAAACAAAAAATAATTGTGAAAACTTATTATAAGTGTACAAGGTAGGTAACACCAAAATTTAGTAAATAGTTTTTGAAATAAATATTATTTATATGGTACATTAAAAACTATCTCTGAGTTCACCGTTTCATGCTTTTACTCAAAGTAAATGTATCTATTAATTCTAAAAAAGAAGAGTATTTTTTAAATAGCCGGGCACCTACGTTAACGCGATCTGGCGTGTTGTTTTCGCTAAAACGCTTGTTTTCATTCAATTGTTTGATAAATAAAATGCTCAGAATGAAAAGAGAAATCGATTAAACTATTTATGTCGGTCCGTCCATCCTGGTACATGATAACTCGAGCAAAAATTTAGATATTTAAACGAAATTTAGTATGTAGTATGTATCCACGGTAGGTTTGTATTGATAATGAGCGAACTCGGAAGGTAACCACCGCCCACCCATACAACGGTATTTTATAAAAACTCAAAAACTGCGATATTTTCGTAAATACTGGATGTAAATTGAAAATGAGTATGTGAGGCAAAGTTTCGGAATAAAATAAGAAAATTATAACATTTTTTGAAAATGGGGGTAGCCATGCCCACTTATGATCTAATGCTATATATCAGTAGCCCCTTCACCATTTTAGAAATCGAATAATAACACGGACACCTCCTATGTAACGGTATTTTAGAAAAAATAAAAAACTGCCATATTTCCGTAAACACTGGATGAAAATTCTTGAGACAATAATGAAATTTTTTTAAAATGTGCGTGGCCCCGCTCATTTATTATCAAATGCTGTAGCCCCTTCACCAATACCCATCAAACTAGGTACAAAAATTGCTTAGAACCTAACTAAAAAATTTCTTGGGCATTTTTGAAATCGAGCAATAACACGCTCATCTTCCATATAACTGTATTTTACAGAAATACAAAGCACGCGATAAATCAGTAACTACTGAGCCTAATTCACTCAAAATCGATTTTGTAACCGACTCATAAATATCTACCAAACATGGTTCAATTATTTCATTAAGACTAATAGATTATATTATCGAAAATATTTAAAATCGGAGAAAAACACCCCTGCTTATCAGAAAGGTGAAAAAACGATAATTAATACGTGCGCCGGGTATATAAAGTTCGGTTTCGCCCGAACTTATACTTGCATTTTTTGTTCTTAAATCAAGTTTTTTTTTTTTTTTAATTTTGGAAATGGGACTGAGCGTAGCACCAGGTGATCGGAATTTGGTTGTCGCTCACTGTGTACGAATTAGTTTTCTTCGTTCCTAAACTAGCAACTACAACAATGTCAATTTTCTCTTCGATGTTAGTATTTACCCAGTTATTGGGATGGATTCTGATAGATAAGGTAAGAAACACTTTGTTTTGACAGAACAAATGAAATTTTCGGTTTACGTTGATTATTTTGAATATGCCAAAAGTAAGCTCCCTCAAAATTTTGTCTTCCTCAATTTTTATTTCAAATAGTACTTTTAATACCTTTCCGCGATAGTCCGGGTTACGATTTCATTTATATTGTGAAACTTACATATTGAACTTTATATTATCGAAAAATTAGGCGCTAGTTCCAGCAAATAACCAAATAACATGCAATCAAAGACTTATACTCAATGTGGGTTGAAAAATTAAAATTCCTTTTTTTTTTTTGAAACAAGCTGGTGGATATGCCAATGGCTAAATTTGGAAACAATAACCAGTAGGCGTTTTTTTGAAACCCCAGAATTGGCTGCTGATATTATTGGGATCAGCTATGATTTCATATATAGAATTAAAGTTATTTAGAAACGATTTCAAGTGGCCACAAAAATTGTTATGAGAAATACGATAAGTATGCTTTCGAAACTGAAAAATTATATATAGAGTTGAATGGATGTCACCCAATGACTCCAACCATGCACAAAATACTGATGCATTGGGGCCAAATCATTTAAAATACCCCACTGCCGATTGGGGAGCTATCAGAAGAGGCGGCCGAAGGCCGCATAAACAATTCCGGACATACCGACTGAATTTTGCCAAAAAGTTTTCAAGGGTACAATGCAATTTAGATATTTATAACCGGCTTTTACTTACATCGGACCCCCTTTTAAGTAGCCTGATAAAAATTAAAAACCCCTCACGCAAAGCTTTTCTGCGACTTTAGAGGTTTTGATGTCTCCGGAACGGAATATTTAATTGGAGCATGAATTCTCTGAAGATGAGCATGAGAACGCAAGCGTGAATATATCGTAAGTGCTTTTCTAGGTTTTATATGTAAGTAGATATGTAAGTAGATAATTAGTTTGTAAAAAAATGATTTTATTGTTTTCTCTGATGCAACTCCAAATATTGGAATTTCCTTACTATGCGTTAATTATAAAACAAATATAATTAGATTTTGTACAAAAATTAATTGTTCTCTTTTCGTATCCTATTTTGCACTTAAAAAACCAAAAATTGTTTTTGGCCGCGTAAATCTTGTAAACCTACGTATGTGCAGCCCAACTATCCCCCAATTACGTATGTATGTTTAACCGTCTGCCAAACATCCTGTATAGCGGTAACTTTTAGAAATGCGAAAATTATGTGAGATATTTCAATAACTACTGAAGCCAACTCATGAAAAGTTTATATTACAAAAGAATTTGTTGAAATCAAAATCCACTTAAGGCAATCCAGAAGCGATGTAATGGATAAAAATTAATCGGTTCTTGCATTGCTTTCAGGATTTCTCCAATGTTTTCCCACATAATCTTCATCAAAATCAGAGCTAGAAGCACTTTAATATATTTTTAGATGATAATTTATGTATCTTTTATAAAAAGTAAAAGGTTTAGTGCCTGAAGTTAAAGTCACCTAAAGACAATGCATAAAGGATAAGAACTTATATACACACTTTGTTTTAAAACTAATTTTATGAAAATCGGCTAAATATATAAAACAACTAACTATTGCTTCACCCGCTTTTATCTTATCCTTGTTTGACACTGTAACCGCCTACGCGATTTTGGCCGAGTTCAACAAAGCACTGCAGTTTTTCTCTTCTGTGCCAACTGACGCCAATTGGAAATGCCAAGTTAAGCCAAGTTCTTCTCCACCTGGTCTTTCTAACGCAGGAACGTCTCCCTGTTCCCCTGCTACCACCAGCGGGTTTCGAGTCGAATACTTTCAGGGCTGGAGATTCTGTGTCCATTTGAACGACAGAGACAGGGGAGCCGCTCTATTTTAATGCGCTAAACGCTTTTATACAACTTTATTTGAAGCCGGTAGGAGCAAGAACCTGCCTAATGTTATTATAAGGATAGTTTTCATCAAAATTAGACAGTAAATAAAGTTTTTTTTTATAACTCATAATTAACAGTTGCATCAATACACTACGCTCCGTAAACCGGCTATATCACCGGATTTTCAGAGATTCTTCTCAGGTCATAGCAGTGTAGTCGCAGTAAAAGAAAATCGACCAGAGCCACGACGATGGAGAGCGGTTGGTATAAAAAGAGGAGAGGCGCATGATACAAATAAATACTCCATACACAATAAACTAAAAAAAACTGTATTGGTTAGGCGTATAAATACTCAAATGAATAATTTTGCAGTGCTATCTACTGGGGAAAAGTATAAATATATGCAATGCTTACTTGCAAATACATAGAAGATAATACATGTCAGGACTGTGCGTAGATATTAGGGTATTCGATTATTCGAATTTTTTTTAAAAACCGGTTTTCGAATTATTCGAAAAACAGCAATTTAAAAAACCCGGTTTCTAATTTTCAAATCAGGAAAAAACCGGGTAAACCGGATTTTTTGAGTAATTGGCAGCCTCTTAAAACCTTATATAAATAAAAATATCTACGGTCAGCTAAAAAAAGTGAAAATAACAAAAGTGAACATTATCAATACAAAACAAATTCAAATTTTTGTCAAGTTTGAAACAAAAAATAAAATTAGATCTCATCAAAAAATTAAATATTTGTTCTAAGTAAAAAAAGTACATGTAACTAAATAATGATATTTCTATTAAAGTAATCTTTTAAAAATAAAATGCAGTTTAAATGTTTTGCAGTGAATCAATTTTTTTCTTTAGTTTTTATAAGGCATGATATTTTTCTGAATATACAAAATCTTCGAAAATACGTCTGTTGCGTTTTTTCTTGCTTAAATTAGTCCAATTTTAATTCACTGCAAATTTATTTGGCTGCCGCATTTCGACTATTCTTCAAAAGCTATAACTTTACAATGTAAATAAAAAAAACCGGGTTTGGGGGTAAAAAAAACCGGTCTATTCAATTTTCGAAAAATCATGATTTTAAAAAACCGCTCAAAAATTTATGAAAAACCGAGGAAAACCGGTTTAAAAAAACCGAGTCAATCACCCTAGTAGATATATAGTAAATATTCACCAGAGGTGTAGGCACGAGGAATTGGATGTGGACACTAAGGTAAGTTCTTGACTATCCTCTCGGCCGACAATAAGCGTTAATTGCATAATTTGATAATTATTGAGTTGATATTTTAGTTTTAAAAGTTATTTTTTGCTTTTAGTTAATTTTTGTATTATTTTTTGAAGTTAGTTCTTCCTTTTTTTAACTTCATTGCATATTATAAAATGGCTATAGGTAGCAAGATGTCAAAAACTGTGTTTTTGCAAAAACTTTAAATATTATTGCGGATTCCGGTAGAATATCCATCAGGGCTGCAAACCGGTTTTGAACCGAATCGGGTTTTGAACCGAACCACTAACCGAACCGTTTTATTTTCAAATGCCAAAACCGAACCGAAAACCACTCTAAAAAACGGTTCGGTTCAAAATAAAAATCTACTACTGCATTTTTTCAAGTTTTGTAATACACAACTTTGTCTAAAAATGTAACCTTTCGGTAAAACTGCTAACCTTTTTTTGATGGAAACAAACCCTGAGCCAAGATTTTAAGTGCCAATTCGAAGTTCTGAATATGCATTTTTGTGTACTTAACTAGACTTACGTCTCGCCCAAACTTTCAAAATTTTTTTTTATTTTTTTTTTTAATTTCGACTGATTGTGTATTTGTAAAAAAGAGATATGTATTTTATACAATTTATTACAAACCACTTAAATAATAGTGCCCCTTGGTTTCACTTCTTCAAGTATGGATACCAGTTCAATATCAAAAGTTCCTTGAAATAAATTTTAAATTAACAAAATAAAGGTTTGATAAGGGAGATAACCCTTAGAGTATCCGGAAACGGCCATTAGACGGATTTTTTTTTGATGCCACACTATGATTTTAGAAAATTTAATATTTGTTTAGGTAAACAAAAAACCAATTTTGAGAAAAAATGGAAATTTTCCGTGATTAGATTTAATAGTGAAGAAAATCTGCTCTTATATCATTAGTATCTGGCGAAATTTTTATATCTCAATGTCGTTTGCCTTAACAAATATAATAAAGAAGCCTTTTATTTTTAAATATGTATAGTCTCTGTAATAGTTTTTTAACATTTGTATATACAAGAAATTGAACCACTTGAAAAGAACCGAACCGTGGTTCAGAGATACTAATGAACCGGTTTTTGTACCGGTACAAGTTTTTTCTAAGTGGTTCGAATCACTGAACCGAACCGCACCGATTTTAGGAGTGGTTTGCAGCCCTGACATCCATACAGTAATGGGCGTGGCATTTTTAGAAAGTTAACAAAACGCATAGTTGTTTGTGTATTTCGGCAGAATATCCCTTCGTTAACAACATTTGTTTTAAACAGGGCTGCAAACTGCTCTAAAACTTGTACCGGTGCGAGAACCGGTTCATGAGTATCTCTGAACCACGGTTCGGTTCGGTTCAAGTGGTTCAATATTTTTATTATAAGTGATACAAATATTAAAAAACTTTGACAGAGACAGAACGGCCGCTGTAATGCAGTGGTTAGAAGTGCGCATTACCACTCGGTGGGGCCTGGGTTCAAGTCCTGGTCCGAGCAACATCGAAAAAAATATAATAGAAAATATGTTTTTTCTTAACAGCGGTCGCCCCTCGGCAGGCAATGGCAAACCTCCGAGTGTATTTCTGAAAAAGTTTCTCATAAAATACGATCGCCGTTCGGAGTCGGCGTAAAACTGTGGTACCCTCACCTTTGTGTGACAACATCAAGGCGCACGCCACAAATTGGAGGAGAAGCTCATCCAAACACTAACATATTGTGTAAGCGCCAATCTATTATTATATTATTATTATGACAGAGACTATATACATATATAAATATGTACATATTTAAAAATGAAAGCCTTTTTTTTATAACAAATTCAAATATCCACATATACGAGGGTGATCCGGCGTTTTTTGGATGATACACTATGATTTCAGAAAATCTAATATTT
>JAPVRG010276856.1:0-24067 GCA_029783565.1 Rhagoletis cerasi
AACGCTCCTATTTTGAAAGCATTCCATGGGGTATCCGCAGCCGGTATCCGAGAAAAGCCTCCTCTGTGACGCATTTACAATTTGCATCAGTTGACATAGAAAGGGAGCGACTGGCGTGCTCCATTGAACTCGACTAAAATTGCTATGCGGTCGCAGCGCCAAACAAAAATGGGAAGAAGATACAGGAGTAGAGTCTGAGAAGTCATCTCGCGGGCATCTACTGTACTGTCCCCTCAGGGGGCTTCCGTGAGTTGCGGGATTGATTCTGTGGCAGATCAATGCCCGTAACTGGTGGTCGCAGTCCAAAGTGGTGGCTTGCTCAACTGGCAGATGTCTCGGCTTTAAAGTCTGACCAGAATACTTAAAATGGTACCACGGGGAACAGGAGCCCCCAGAGCGTTTGATATTTGCTCCGGCCTGTTCCTTTAGGGTACGGATCTTCGGGGAGTATCGTTGTGGCTGTGATTAAAAAACCCAAATGCAGGTAGAGTTTGCTTATCGGCTCAATGTTGTGTTGCATTGCAACCGGGCGTCGGACCCATAGCACGGCAGAGGCGTTAGATAGGCTTCGAGCCCGATGAAGGCGGTGAATTGTGTACACCCACACTGCCAATTGGAACCGACAGAATATAGGCATCACGGGGCGGTGATAAACGCATAAATTTGATCCGTTGTGCTCTTCAGCGCGATGGGGTTAGGCCTTCCCAGGCAGGTACCCACGTTAAACACTGACTCATCTGTACTTATAAAGTCCCTCAGGGGGATTCCAAATTGTGGAATTACGGGCGTGGCAACCCCGAGGACCCATGTCAACGGGCGCTAGTCCGGAGTGGTGGTGTGCTCAACTGACAGAAGTTTCGGCTTCGAGGTCTGACCAGAGACTTAATTATGGTACCACTGAGAACAGGCGCTCCCAGAGTATGCTATATTTACACTGGCCTATTCTTTAGGGTACGGCCACTCGGGACCCAAATGCAGGTTAAACCGGACTGGGTTGGTTCGATGGGGTGTTGCATTGCAACCGGGCGCCGGACCCATAGCGCGGCAGAGGCTTTAGATAGGCTTCGAGCCCTACCTAGGTGGTGAATTGTGTACACCCACACTGCCAATTGGTACCGACACAGTGGTTACATCACGGGGCGGTGAGCAACGCATTAATTTGGTCCATTGTGCTTTTGAGTGCCGTGGGGTTGAGCCGTGAGGTTGAGCTGTCAGGCAGGTACCCACGTTTAACACTAACATTTAATGTACTTATGAAGAGCAGCTGCCTCAACGTAAATTTTCCAGCCAAAGACTAACCATGTGGTGAATCTGGTTCAACTATGTGACAGTGCTTTTAGTTCGCGGTTTTCGTACCAATATTAACTTAGCTTTTTTTTCAAGAAACCAAATTTCAACAAGTAACACTTACTGCTAGCAACTCTGCCTCTGCTACTTTTAGCAGTTTCATTCTTTCTGAGTGAATTGGAATAGTATTAACCCGGCGACTCTGCTTAGTTAGAATTAATAAAAATCAAATTACACAGACTTTATTGGACTTCAAGGTTCGCAAATCCGAAATGAAAAGAGTGCCATTAAGTAAATTGTCAACCATTTAGTACGTTTTCGCTTTGTCACGGCTACTCGTAGCACACTGCAGGGTACATGTGGTAGTGATATACATATGTATATACGTAGTACAATCGTCCGCCAGTTCATTTATGTAGAGGTGTAGTAGCATGTACAGCTGTGTGTGTGTGTGTGTGTGGGAGTGCAGGTGAATTGTAGCTTTGTGACTGCAAGTACCAGTAAGTTGAAATGTACCTACATATGTATGTGAATATGTTTGAATTGCACTGCACAAAAAGATACATAGCTCGCTTTATGCGCAAGTAGAAGAAGAAGCAGAAGAAGAAAGGAGCAAAGCGGAACAGCAACAGCAGCTTGAAGGTATGTATGTAAGTGGTGAGGCCAACGCAGAGGAAATTCCAAATGAAACGAAATGTTGTCATGTACTTGCAGTTAACCCTCGGCATACTGCGCCCTTCCGACGCCATTAACTCAGCTGACACTCCACTACCCGCTAGCGCCTCCACGGCAAATTACACTGCTTTTGCTTACACGCGCTCATCAACCTAGAGGTATTGTAGCTTGATACAAATGTACATACATACATACATTGCATACATCGTTACAATTGAATGTGGGTACTTTGCTTCCAACTCCCGAGTGGATGGATGCAATTTGCTATCAGTCGTCGGAGAGACTGTCATTGCTGCAGGAATTGGACGGCAGTAGCGGAGGCATCGACGGTGATTTGTATGTAGATACCACCGCGTCGTCGAGGCGTTGGAGTGCAAGAGTAGAGTCTATACAAAATGGGGTACGTCTGTGAGGGTGTGAGTGAGGTGGAGTAGAGTTTATGCTCTTCAGCTACAACCAGGTGAAAGAAAACATGAAAAGTCTCTGCGTGTATTTGTTTGTGTAATGTGGCAGGCTGTAGGTGTGGATGATCGTTGGAGCAGCACCCGCAGCTCACCAGCAGCGAGTTTTGCGGCAAAAATGGTTGCGGCAGCGCCCATCGCTGTTCACGTCGAAACAATTTAAAAGGCGAAACGTGGAAAATTGGCACTTCAATGGAAGCATTGCGTTTTCGTTGCGAAAAGCGGGAGAATTATAGCTGCATTATGCGCACAAATTGCCTGCACAGAAGTTTATTTCACGTAAATATTTTATTCATTTCACTTGCACTTTTTCTTTTGTATGAATATTGTTGTTGCTGTTCTACCGTGTCAGCTCAGTCAATAAAGCTAAGGCAGGAAGATAACTAAGTATATGCAGGTGCGTGTGTTAAGCGCTTCTTTAGCTGCTTGGCAAACATACATACATACTTATTTAAATTTGCACTTATTCTTCTTTCCCAATTCGCTGGTTTGAATGGAGGAATGAAATATTTTTGGTTTGACTAGCAAACTGCAATCGTCTATATGTATGTATGCGCTACTGTGCGGCAGCTTCATTTGTGCTGCTTCGATAATTTGATGTTGAAATTTCCACAGCTACAAGCAACGTATTCCAGCTGTTTACATGCATATATATTTGGCGCTAATGAGGTCCACAGTGAATTCCCAAAATATAAATATTTTGAAAACTCCAGTTCGACACTTCAACAAACAAAGTTTTTCGGCAGATGTGGCCATATACATATATACATACGTTGAATATGGTTGCTGTCATGCGCTTGAATTTGCATGAAATTTGTACAAAAATTTGCAATAGCATAATATTTCAGACGGAAATTTACAGCAAACTAGGTGAGAATTGAACACTAATGCATTTGCTTTCATATACTTATGTATGCAGCACTAGAAAACATTGAGATACATACAATTAATATTCGCTTTAGCGCACACAATTTTCTGCACTAAAATTTTCAGAATACAAAAAAATTATGATAATTAGCTTTGCCCGCAGCTGCGTCCGCGTGAAGTTCGATTGAATGTTATGATTTCAAATGTAGCAAATACTCGTAATAGAATAAATCATAAATCATATCACCGAAAATAATAAATTTTATTTCAACAAGTAATTTAAAAAGAAATTTTTAAGACAAACTTTTACTAGTTGTTAATAAAAAAAAGAACTAAAAAGATAAATTATAATGGCAAAATGTAACGTTTCTTCTCGAGTATCAAGACACTTTCGATCTCGGTTTTTAAAGCCATGCAAAACCAATTTCGAATTACACAGTCATTCCGTTGTTTGTACGAGAATTTTAACTCTCATTCCAGCACCTTAGACATATCGGACTCGCTTTTTACTGTAAAGAAACCTTTACTGTCCACTCCCAATAAATGAAATAATATCTTTATCATATCCAATCGGCTGATGAATTTCATTCTGTAGCTGAATAGTTTTAGATCTCGACACTTAACAAACCCCTGCATTTCACGACTCGGCAATACGCCCCTCGTGTCGGTTGGACGGGAATGGAGGGTAAAACCGTTGGGATTAATTATTATTAAGTATTGTTATTAAATCTTATATGGAGTTATTAATTTCCATCTATGTGATACACATTCTAAATATGAACGTAATCGGACCATAAATACGGCGTTTCCAAAGATCTCGACTACTGTAGTAATATACGTTCCAACTATGAAGAACATGGGACCATAAATCAGGGATATAACAGTTATAAGTTTTATCTCAAAAACGTTGCTCCATAACAGTTATTAGATGAAAATATTTTTTATTTCACCAACATGAGTTATAGCCCAACGTTTATTGTTTACGTTGCCTGATAACTGTTATTCAGAAGAAATATTTTTTTGGTTGCTAATAAGAGTTATTTCCCAACGTTTATTTTTACGTTGCCTGATAAGAGTTATTTCTTCACTCTCTTAATTTTATTTTCATCATCTTTATGTTCTCCATCTCCATCTTCATCAATATCCTTTTCTTACAACGTTTATCAGTAACTGTTATCAGCCAATGTTTATAGTATCTATTATCAACCAACGTAAAAAATAAAGTTTGGTTATCGGCGAAGTAAAAAATATGTCTCAACTAATAACTGTTATGAAACAACTTTTTCGTTAAATTTAAATTTTCGGCCAATGTTTTCAATTTTTAAATTGGAGATAACAGTTATTTATGGCCCCTGCCATAAATAAGGGGGTTTCCATTATTTCGGCATCTGCGCCACCTATCGGATTAATTCATATTTTATATTGAATTGTCATCGGGTTCTAAGTTTGAAATTTCAGATTTCTAGCTCATCGGGTAGTTGGTTAAACATTTATTGTAAGAATTGATTACACACAGGTGAAATTTAATAAAAACTTGTAAAAAACGCTTAATTTGACAAATAGTTGCTCTAAATACGAAAGATATTCCATTTTGCAAATGTTAATTTAAATTGAGTTTAATTTTTTAAATAGGTGGCACCCTCTCCCGAACTGTCGTAATAAAACTTTATTAAACATCTGCCGTTTTTCATCCATATATCATTATTTTATCAAATTAAATTTAACGTTTATACAGCCCTCTTAAAAATATTTTCAAAATAAAGCTTCTTCAACCTGTTTCATTAAAGTTACTGATTAAATTTAGTTAGACTTTCAACCAGGTGGCAACCCTTTTAAAAAATATTTTCGCAATAAAGCCTTCTTTAACATTTTTTGATTGACTTGACAACGTTTTGCAATGTTCCACTTAACGCACCTTTGTACATATTTATTAAATTTAATTCGACTTTTAAACAGGTGACAACCCCCTTTAAAAATGTTTTCGAACCAAATACTTTATTTAACTTATGAAAAATAATGATCCATTAACTTATTTGACTTATTAAGAAAATTAAATTCAAAACTTTTAATAGGTGGCAATCGTCTTAAAATTGTTTTCGTAATTAAGCTTTTTTAAATCTAGTTCGGTTAGTATCCAAAATGTAGAATTTCATTGAACTTATAATTTAAAATACAAATTATCTTTTTAGTCAGGTGGCAACCCCCTTCAAAAAAATATCTATCTGTATGCCAAATTTTTTCCAAATAAAGAGCAACAAACATACTCACACACTTACTTACGCGCTCACAAACTTTTACATTTATAATGTCAGTATGATTTCGTTCAACTTGCCAATTAAATTGATTTTAAATTACTAAACTGGTGGCAAAGCTCGTCAAACATTTTTTCGAAATAGATACAGCTTCTTAAAACCCCCGTTTGATACCAATATTAAAATATTTTACTTAACTTTTACTCTACAAAATTATTTTGGAAAAAAATTTTCTCATCCCTCTCTCGTTTCACACCCATATACAAATATTTCATTTAACTTGTTAGCCAAATTGTTTTTGAATTTCCTAGCAGGTGGCAACTCCCTTTAAAATATTTTTGATATAAAGATCGTTTGATAGCCATAATGTGTTATTTAAACCTATTTTGACTTTTTGAGCAGGTGGCAACCCTCTTAGGGAATACTTTAGAAATAAACCGTTTTAGAACGCTTTTAGTTTATTGTGTGTGATATTTTACTTATCTTGGTAATAAATTTTCTTTAACTTTTTTAACAGGTGGCAATTAAGGATAGCGGTGATTCAAGAAATGCGATGGACCGGGCAAGGCAAGAATAACGAACGGCCTTCCAACGTCTATTACAGCTGCCATGTAAGGGAGTGAAAATTCGATGTCGTATTTGTACTGGAAGAGAGAATTTGTCACCAAATATTATCGTTCCCCCCGGTGACGAGTTACTCGCAAAAATCCGCATCAAAACAAGATTCTTCAACATTTTGTTTATTTGTGCCCACGCCCCGCACAAATAGAAGGACGAGGCGTCCAAAGATCTCTTCTATGAGCGCTTGGAACGCACATACGAACGCTGCCCCCGTCATGATATCAAAATAGTGCTTGGCGATTTCAATGCCAGGGTAGAAAAGGGAGGGATCTTTGGTCCCACCGTCGGAAAAATCAGCCTCCACGACGAAACGTCCGATAACGGTCTGAGGCTGATCGACTTACCCGGGGCCGGAAACATGGTAGTCTGCAGCACTAAGTTCCAGCGTGAGAAAATCCATGAAGCAACATGGGCATCAACGGATTGAAAACGAGAAACGAAATCAATCGATCTTGGAAATATATTTCTTCCTTAAGCTTCCCTTGTTTGATTTGAGTTGCAAAATAGAGTTTGTTTTAAGTTAGATCAACCATAACTTCTGTTGGTTTTCTATATCCATATGAAGTCCAAAAGTTTGCTCCCGAGAATTGCACCTCCTCCTGTCCTACATGGTGTGTTGCGAATTCGCTTCACGGCTTATGTCAAGGGGTTATACTAATGGTGGGCCGAGGCTAGAATTTAAGGAAAGTCTTCTTGAGAAAGTACACATAAAGGTACATATGTAATTAAATAGCAATCTAAATTTTCAATTCCATTTTTGGAGTCCTTCAACAACCTTCGTATGTAGTCAGAATGATTCAGGAACTCTAATTTTCAAACGAATCAAATAGATATGCGCTGTTTCCATTTGTTGATTAAAACAAAAGCAGTTACTAATGGTTTTCTTTTTTTTCCATTTGCAAGTCTAATACATTTTCTATTTTACTTGCTTCTTTTTCTTGCAAGTTAAAGCATTATTTATTTAATTAAAATCACAAAAAAAGCTATTACTCGTTGAAGCTGTCATTTTCTACATTTGTACATTTCCTCCTTTTACACCATGATTTAAAGCCAATGAAATACCAAATACTTCATTAATCACTAAAATTTTCTATTTTTTTCGTGTACTGCCAGCAAACGTGATGAATCATTAATTATGAGAATTAATAGTCTAAAACGATTTTCTCTCTCTGCACCACAACTAGCTGTTGAGTTGCACAAACAGAAGTTGTGGCTAAGCGAGAAACCAAAAAAAAAGTTTTCTTTATATATACGGTTAGTTTTATATATGAATATGCATGTATGTATTTGTTAAAAATCATAAGTTGTCACGACGTCGCACAGTGCTTCGTTCCCATAATTGTTACGGCCAAAAATATTTAGCGGACTCCACTTGCGTTCACATTTGGTTTGTAAGCTTCTTCTTCTTCTTCTTTATTGGCGCTGTAACCGCCTAAGCGATTTTGGCCGAGTCCAAAACAGCACGCCACTCATTTCCCTTCGGTGTCAATTGGAAATGCCACCTGGTCTTTCCAACGCAGAGGAGGCCTTCCTCTTCCTCTGTTACTAGCATCGCAACCCGCGTTGAATACTTTAACAGCATGGGCGCTTCTGTACATTCGAACGAACTGACCTAGCCAGCGGAGCCCTGTATCTTAATTCGCTGCACTATTTCTATATCGTTGTAAAGCTCATACAGCTCATCGTTAAATCGTCTACGGTACGCGCCACTATCAACGTACAAAGGCCCGTAAATATTGAATTTCAAAGCTGACACTTTTATAGGTGTTAATGCTGGTTGCCAAATAAACGAAGTTGTCTACTTTTTCAAACTTGTAGTTACAATAGTAACGTCAACAGTGACGTGGGTGCCAAGACGCGTATGCTCTGACTGTTTGTGTGATGACAGGAGATACTTCGTTTTGTCCTCATTCCCCACCAGACCCGTTCGCTTTGCTTCTCTATCTAATCTCGAGAAGACAGAACAGACAGAGGATGGTTCCGTGCGCAGAAGTCCACGTAAGTGGGAAAAGCATTTGACTGCCATTCACCTGGGGATGGCCAGAAGTGAGTCCTGTGCGTACGGTTCAAATTTCAGCTCACAACGTCCGGATATTTATATCCACGTATCCTCTGGGTAGCGACCAAACACCCGTTCGGGAGCGAGCTAAAGTGAGAAGGCGTAAAACTACGCGTGCGCAGGGTTTGGGTCCCGCCATGTTAAAACCCCGTCCAATGAAAAAGAACGAAAAGCCTCGGAAGAGATCCCCCGTTTCTGGTTTGTAAGCTAACTTCACAAAATGCCACTCTTTCGGTTTGAAGCAATTGGCGTACCTACACTTACTTTATTTAATTTTACTCAGAGTCTCGGAAAGTACACTGGATGCAGTTTTTGGTCCGGTCAGTGCAATCCCTCCTCCTGCGTGATGTTTGGTACGGAACTTTTTATTAGATAATGTGAACGCAAGACTTCGTTCACGTGCAAGCTTTACCGATGCTATGTCGTGAATTTACAACCACCGTCTGAGTTTTGGTCCATGGAAGTAAATTCACACATAACTTACACGGATCTGGTTCATCGAAGGTATGTCAATAATAAATTCCATGATAAATTCGCAAACACTGCCGATGAGCCTGAAGAAGTTCCCTATTCTGGAAGTATATATATATGAGAAAATGCGTGATTTGGGTTCGCATTTCAGATTATCGGCAATGTAAACTTAATATTACACTATTGATAATATGGTACACATTTATACAGCTGTATAAAATTTCAGTACTTTAGCATAAGCGGTTTCATAGATAAGCGTTATGAAAATTATAGTTTTGCATTGGAGAAGCCACGCCCCCTTTAACAATACATATCACGTTTCGCCTAAGTACGGCATTTACAATGTATGCATCTGTGCCAATTTCCAATACCTCTGAATGATTGGCTCTTGAGATATAGTGGTATTCAAATTTAAGCCTATATGTTAGGTGCCAAAAGGGGTTTCAAAGTTTTAGGGTGGCAGCTGCCCTTCAGTTTAATTACCACCATCGCTGCATTGTGGCACGCCGCTTGCAACACAAACTCCCCACCAGTAGCCTTGAATGAATGTAAATGCCAATAGTAGCAAATCCGATTATTTTAGAAATAATATAAAAACGATAAAAACTAATAACCACAAAACAACTGTTACGCTGTTGCTGTTGCTACTTCAGCTGCTACTGCAACTCTTACTAACCGCTTAACATTTTTCAACCGCAACAGCTATGTCAATTCATAATTAAAATAGTTGACCCTAATCCCGCAAACGATTTCATAGTCTAGCTTCTCGAACATAATTCACTGCATGCATAATGAGCTATGTTGCTGAGCGACATGACGAACAATCAACAACCTGCGCTAGCAGCGAACAGCCGGTAAGTTGGGGGCGCTCTATAACTACACACTGGATACCAATATCTGCGGCAATGCGTTGCCTTAACTTGCCTTGCCTTTCATGCCATCAGCGTTGGTTGTATTCTCCTGTTTCATTTTTTGCCCCCTTTCAATGAAATTCAGCTGCCGATGACGATGATTTTGTGCCAGCGGACCGATTGCATTTGGAACTTTTGATTAACACCAACAAAATTAGTAGTAACAGTACATACCATAGATACATATATTCCTGTTGCGCCGAAACTGGCAAGGCAGACATTCTAAGAAACACGCAAATGTGTGAATGTATGGTTGTTTATATTTGTGTTGGTGCCCAACAAACACCAAAAAAATATTTCTCCAACCTTTGAGAAATTCATAGTTCTCAAGTTGATATGAAACATGATTCTCTAATTCATCTCCAACCTTGGAGAATTTTGTAGTTCTTAAGTTGATATCCTACATCATTCTTCCACCTTGTACTGGAAGTTGAGGTGAACATGAGGAAAACAATTTTCCCCAACATCGCAATACTGCTTTTAATATACAAAAATATGCAAGTGGCAGCGTAGGCAAAGCATTTGCATTCGAAAGAATACAATCGACGCGTATACATTAGACTGCCCAAAAAACCCAAAGTTGTTTTTTTTACGCATACCCCCTCATTTTATTGGTTTTATCTTGAAAAGTATCCGAATAAAATTTTATGCAATTCGGACCACGGCAACCAGTGCTGACATGCAGTCAAAGTTATCAGAACAGGCTTGATGCAGTTCGACTGTTTTATTAATTTACTCATTTCACTTCTGTATAAGATGGTATTACTATACTCCTTACAGTATAAGGACATAATAGTTAGTAAATCTGCGTTTTTGGTTTTTTACCTGATAGTCAGGATTTTTCCCTAAGGACCATAAATTATAATATATTCCCAAAAGGCTAAATAAAATATGGAGATATGGGCATCAAATGAAAGAAGAATTCGAAACAAGATAAATTAAGACTTTCATTTTCAGTTATCAAAAATGTCCTTTAAAAATATTATCCTTCGAGTATTTTTAATTTTTAATAATTTTTTCAAGATTCTTAGTTTAATTAAAATCCTATGAACACATATAAAAATATTAAAGGATAACAATTTTAAAGGATATTTTTCAAATTTTTTTATTTGTTCCTTAATCTATCAGAGAGGGCATGTCAAACACTCAAACACTTGATTTTGTTTATTTAATGTTATAAAAAGCATTTGTCTTAAAGGAAGAAAATAATTTGTTATAAAAACTGAATTTAATAATTTAATGTTTATCGGAGATATTTTGTTGCCAAACGTAATTTTTGCTCAGCTCCTAACATTTGTTAATTACAAAGATATTTATCTTTCCCAGCAGAAAAATTTGTGTACCTCGTGAAAATTTGGAATTCTGAAATTTTTTAATTGGTGTGACAGGGCGTATGATGAATACAAAATTATTAAAGTCAACTTTTCTACTACATTCCTTTTTCTTAGAAAAATTCCTTACATAATACATACTAAATAAACCAAATCATATGCCTTCTTATTTTATATGTCCCTTCAGGCTATTCTAACGGTTGTAAATCAGTACGACATGTAAACAATGTTTAGTTAAATTTTTTTATGTCATACGGAAGTACAACCATTATATCTACTAGGGCTGATGATACCCGGGTAAGTCGGGTAATTCCCGGGTACCCGATTACCCGGGTATTACCCGGCGATTTTATTACCCGGGTAGCTGGGTATTACCCGAATTGCCTGGGTACCCGGGTAGTATACATATGTCGGTGCAAAAAAAAATGTTTTTCAAATAAATTTTTATAAAGTCTGGGATGTACACGACTATATCCATGTAACAACTAACTTCTAATTTTTGTAAATGCATATACACACATGTGTGTATGAATATTTTAAAGAATATTAAATATTTATATTTCAAAAACAATATTAAATAATGCCCGACACTTCTCGCCGGCATTAAAGGCCCGTCGACATACAACTTTAGCATTGCGTTGGCGTTGGCGTCGCTTGGACAGCTGACTATAAAAACATGCATTCGTTTGCAGTTTTCCACATAGCCAAAATTTGGCAACGCTAACGCCATCACAAAGCAGAAAGATGGCCAACTCTTAACTTTTCGCGTGTGTCAGCTGCTGCAAATAATAAAAATTATGTAAGATATTTTTCCTTTTTAATCAAATGCGGTCAAGAAAAATCGTTTTAATTGCAATAATTTATACAAAATATTAATTTATTTGTCTATGGTATGTAAATCTAATGGCCCAGCGTTCATGTAGCAAGCACTAGCGTTAGTCGCGCTGCTGTCAAAGCGAAGCGAAAGCGAAAGAAGCGCGAAAGTTCTATGTAGATGGGCCTTAACTTCTACCAGACGCTTCAATGTTTGCAAAAAAGTTCGAGTCTTACATAAATAGCACATACAATATATACATATGTATTTTGAGACTCAAAAATTATAGGGATTACTCATACGCTCTGTCCGACAACTGAAGGGTGTTTGGGGGATGTTTGACCCACCGGATGGCTCTGGCTGTTTGCACAAAGTTTTCAAATATTAATAATAACTAGTATCGCCCAGTTGTCGAAATTTGACATCTTTTTTCAATCACTTTTGAATTTTGCCACGCCCCCTGTTCCAAAATCTACCACGCTTCGCCGTAAGTACGGCATTGACATCATATGAGCATTTCTCCAATGTCGAATGCGACATTCCTACGCATTGAATGTGAAAAAAATATATACCAAAACATTATTTTATTTTTACAAAAGACGAAAGTTATATCACTTGATTAGCACTATGATTGGTGCTAAGGTTGATTTTGGCCAATTGTTCGTTTTCAAGATAATTACAAAAAGACATTCGCATGCGACATAAACAGAAGTCGCTTTCAAAGCAAAAAAATCAAACACTTATTTCAACGAAACCTGAAGAAATATATTAATGCGACTAATTTTAAAATGTTATGCGTTGATGTATCTTAGTAAGGTTTTTTATTTTATTAAAAAATAATAAGTAGTTTATTTTTTATTTAATTTTAATCACTGTCGCACCGCGACATTTTTTTCCATCACTATATCATTATTATCATTATATTTTTGTTATTATTGTACCACAAAAATCGACCCTTAAGTCACCTATCCGAAGAACGAACTTATTCTGCACTGTTCCTGCAAAAAACCGTTTGAACAAAATAACAATGATTATATTCTGTTAAAAAACATAGGAGAAATCTGTCCCTTGTTGAATGATGCCTGCCTATTTATATATAGATGAATTTCCTCTCAACTTAAAAAAATATCTACCACTTTTGGTCATAAGTACTTACGGGGTATTGATAATATACTCAGACGTATCAAATATCAGTACGTTAGCATACGCGGTATCAGATAGAGGCGATATGGAAATTTCAGTTTGTATGAGAGGTGCCACGCCCCCTTTTCCAATACCCACCACTTTTCGACATAGGTACGGTATTGATAAAATATGTAGCTGTATCAAATTTTATTACTTAAGCGTAAGCGGTTCGGAAGAAAAGCCATAAGAAAATTTCATTTTGTAAGGGAGGTGCCACGCTCATATCTACCAACTTTCGCCGTAAGTACGGTATTGAGAATGTATGCATCTCCGCTAAGTTCCAACACCCCAGCATAATTGGTTTTAGGGATATAGTGATTTTCATATTTTAGTCTATATGTCAGATGCCACGCCCCCTATATATCTGAGTTGACATCTCTGCATTAGAGGAAGTTATCTTCTTACAATCTGTGCATGTTTCATTAAAATCAAACGAACGATACTCTCAAAAGAGGGGTTTCAAAATTTCAGTGTGGCGTATTTATATATAGATGAGAAGTTCAGTTTATATGGAAGGTGCCACGCCTCCTTTTCCAATACCGGCTGTTTTTCGCCGTTAGCACGTTATTTTCAACATATGTAATAATAATAATAATAATAATAATTATAATAATAATAATAATAATAATAGATTGGCGCTTACACATATGTTAGTGTTTGGCCGAGCTTCTCCTCCTTTCAACATATGTAGCTGGGTCAAATTTCAAGACATTAGCGTAAGGGGTTCCAGAAATAACCGATATGAGAAGTTCAGTTTGTATGGGAGGTGCAACGCCCCCTTTTCCAATACCTACCACCTTTCACCGTAGGTAAGGTATTGATAACACATGTTTCCATGCCAGATTTCAGGACGTTAGTATATGCGGTTCCAGAGATAAGTGATATGACAATTTCAGTTTGTATGGGAGGTGTCACGCCTACTTTTCCAATCCCTGCCATTTTTCGCCGTAAGTAGGGCATTTACAATTTTTGCATCCTTGCTAAGTTTCAGTTCCCCAGCGTAATTGGTTATAGAGAAATATCGATTTTCACATTTTAGTCCGTATGCCAGATGCCGCGCCCCCTATATAACGGGGTTAACATTTCTGGATTAGAGGAAGTTATATCCTTTAAATCGGTGTTTGATTCATTGAAATCGAGCAAACGATGCCCTCAAAAAAGGGAGTTCAAAATTTTCTTGTGGCGTATTTATATATAGAGATACATCGGCGGTTGCACATTATGTTAATGTTTGACCGAGCTACTCCTCCGACTTAAAGTTTTACTCCGCCTCCGACCGGTAACTTTATGTTTATAAGAAGCTGTTTTTCATAGCAGAAATAAACTCAGAAGTTCTCCTTTTCCTGCTAGATAAGAAAGGCTGACTTTAAATGTATAATGCACAACTTCTCCTTGAAACCAAAAGACGTGGATGTGTTCCAACTCTGCTAAACATTAAGTATAAGTAGACATAACTAGTCAAGGAAAACAATAAAGGGTCAGGCTTACAGGGTCAGGCTTACAGGGTCAGGAATACAGTGTATATTTCTAATAAGAATAAAGGTAAGAAGCATTTTGAAAAGCTCCTGCAAACTATTAAGGTACACAAAAGGTCTAAACAAAATCAACCAATTTATGAAAAGCATCTGAAAATGTCTGCTTTCAAAATAAACACATGAATATCTACTTGCAATATTCGGCTTTACCCGAATTTTAACTATATACTTGTTATTCTGTATCATCTTCATCATTCTACTTCCAGTACCCAAAGATGTTAAAAAAGCTGTGCCAAATAATACTTCTACAATCGTAAAATTATTGATAATACCTTTAGATGCGGGTATATAATACTTTACCATATCGTATGGAATATTCTTATAGATTTTCCCTTTGTACGTTCGTTTGCGGTACATAATCGTAAATGCGCCTAAATTTGACACATTTTTCTCAGGTGCCCGGTTACCCGGGTAATTACTACATTGCCCAGGTACCCGGTCTACCCGGGCCTACCCGGGCAGTAAAATGCCCAGGTACCCGGGTACCCGGGTAACTCATTACTCGGGTCAAATCATCACCCCTAATATCAACCCGAGAGGACATGTCAAAGACTAAAACACCTTATTTTGTTTATTTAATATTACACTGTAGGTAAATTTTAAAGTTTTGAAATATCACAGTCAAACGGCCAAACACATAAACTTAAATTTTGGCTCTAGATTACGATGCCGTTTTCAGAAAATCCGCTTCACGTCAAAATTTTGAGATATTTAGTGGATAAGTTTTATGAAAAAAATTCGAACTTTAACAGGGAAAAAATTGAAAAAAATAATAGATTTTTTTTTAAATTTTTTAATATGCATTAAATCATGTTCTTTTACGAAAAAATCAAGCTACCAACGAAGAAAATCAGTGGCTAAAAAAAAATGGTGAACAGGCAAAGGAAAATGCGCATTGATTTTTTCAATGATATATGGGCTGGTAAAATGTTACTAATACGCCATGTAGTACGAGTATGCCATGTAAATATGTCGTATTTCCTGCTCATAGTTCATACAAAATATCATTGCGCATTTTCATTTGCCTATTCACCATTCTTTTATATATCAACCGATTTTCTTCGTTAGTAAGTTGATTTTTTTCGTAAAAGAACAGGCTTCAATCCAAACGAAAAAAATTGGGGAAAAATCTGTAATTTTTGAAATTATTTCCCTGTTAAAGTTTGAATTGGTTTTTTTCATAAAACTTCTCCACCGAATAACTCAAAATTTTGACGTCATACGGATTTTCTGATAACGGTATCGTAATATAGAGCCCAAAATTAAGTTTACGTGTTTGGCCGTTTAGCTGTGATATTTTTGCCTCCCTACTGTGTTATGAAAGGTATTTTTTTAAATGAGAAAAAAAATTTTTGTAATACAAGTTGAATTTAATTAAACTTCATCATACGCCCTGTCACACCAATTAAAAATGTTCTACAATTGCAAGCCTTCAGGACATACACAAATTACTCTATTCGAAAACATAACGTTTTGCAGGCTTGCAATACACCCTCACAAAGCCACTGTACTCTTTCCTTTAATTACTTTTTTCGATGTCCTTGCGAGAAATGCTTCCGTCCTATTAAAAATTTAATGATGCAGGTTTACTAGAAATGCGTTCAGATATGGGAAACATTTCGAATTTATTGCATTTCCAAAGTTTTCATAGACGATTTGGCAGCCTTATTTCAAGTTAATAACTAAAACTTCAACTAAACGTCGGCACGGGTTATCGTTACCGTATGCCTATAAAACTTCATATATATGTTATTTAGGCTAAAAAGCACAAATATAGAGGGTATGCATATCAAAATTTGCAAACAAGTTTTTTTTCCATATATTATTGGAACAGGCTAGTATACATAAAAAGTAAAAGCACTTCAAACTGAATTATTGCAATGCGATATTTTTTTTAACTACATATTACAAAAGAAGTAAACAAAAACTAAATTTATCTATGTCGCACTATGGGCTAAATCACATTTTTTTGTTTAAAATCTAATATAACTAGAAGGAATAGAGATAGCGTAAAAGTTTTTTTCCGAATAAAGTTCGAGTTCTGTCGATTAAAGGAAAACTAAAGAGAATGCCAACATTTTTTACTGCAAGGGTTTAAAAGAGTGTCGAAGCTGAGCATGTTCAAAAACTAGATGATCTTTCGCTCTTCTTTTTGCTATATCTCAAAGGAAAATTATGATATCGATATTTTTATTTAACAAATTGTAGTAAATTTAATGTAGATCAAGAAAAAATTCATTAGGATACCATAATCCCCCCTAAATTAGGGGTTGAAATATGGGGTGAGTGGATAAAAACCATAAAATTCACTGAAAAATATTGTAAAGTGTTTTCGTAGGAGGTGAAAACGGATCCAATAACAATATCTTCATGAATAAATTTATTAGGATAACATTAACTCCTAAATTGGGGGTTAAGAAAAGTAATGAGTGGCTAAAATCCAGAAAAATAAGAAAATCGACAAGATTTCTCTTTACTTTTTGCTGTGTCTCAAAGGAAACTTGTGAAATCGATACAATTTTTTTTTTTCAGTTATAGTAAATTTAATGTAGATTAAGGAAAAATGTATTAGGATGCTCTCAACGCTGTGTCTATTCCTTCTCGTTATATTAGATTTTAAACAAAAAAAATGTGATTTAGCCCATAGTGTGTCGTTTCACTTAAAGCCAGTTTCACGAAATAAATTTAAGTGAAAATTCATTTTTTTACTTGAACTTAATATGGAAAATGACAGAAAAAAATAATTTTTCGCTTTCGGGAAACCGATAGTTAAAAAGGTAAAAATTAGTTTTACTATTTTCATTTCAGTACCTTAATGTAATGTTTGAGACCAGTTGGAGAATCACATTGGAGTTCAACTTGAAACCCAAGTTTTTCTCAAGTTGAGAAACTGTACTATTTTCATACAAAAAAAAATGAACTTTTTTCTGAGAGCGCTATGATTGTCCACTTGAGGTACTGTTGAGAAAAAACATTGGAGATTTGGGAAATACCTTAGTTCTCAGCTTAACCTCAGCTTGAGCTCAAACCTAAATGTTTGTTGGGCACGTATGTATGGGGCAAACAATGAGGTGATTGCCGTTGACGTAGTGACGCCAACTGATGACCGACTTTCGATGTAGTCGTCATGCGTTCACTTGGACGTAAATATGTACGTATGTTTGTATTCATGCAGTGGGATGTTGCAGCCAGAATGCCATGGAATGTATGTATGTATGTGTTGTTGTTGTAGCATCAGTTTTGATGGCTCGCATGCGTTTAAGTTATGTGTATAATAAGTAGTAACGCGCTCTAGACGCAATCTCAACCAAAGTGGCAGCATCAGCATCAGCATCAGTAGCATTTCTATGAAAGATATGCAAATCAGCGACAACAGTTATGTATGTATGTATGTATGTGCGGCAATGCGCCTCAACAGATACATATTTGCAGCTTGTGTATGCGAGCTTTGGTGTAGTTGTTGTGTTATGGCGGAGGAGTATCCCAAGCACTCATCGGAGTAAGTAGATACTACATGAGTAAGGAGTATTCACGATATTGTTAATAAAAATTCCTACATTCTCTTCGAGAAGTTTATGTGCGCTTTGCTCATAAGTGCCTCGCAATCGCATAAGAACTTCATAAGCCTTCACGTGCGTATATATGTATGTGTGATATGTACATATGTATGCAGATACTCGTCCAACTGCGTACTCATACATGGCTGTACTCATTTAGCATTTAGAGAACGCACGTATCTACGTATGCAATTGAAGTGCGCCATGAATTAGGCTTTGCATAGCTGTGTGTTTGTGGTTGTGGTATGTGGGGAGGTTGCATGTAGTAGGAAGCTTGCTTGCACGTAGCTGCCTGCCATTAGGGAACAGTGTGTTGCATTAGCGAACGAAATGAATTAGATATATAAAGTAAGAAAAGGCGCAGCAGTAAAATTAGGCAGCAAGACGTAGTCGATTGGTTTTTTCAGTAGATAGCCGCAGATAGTACACGCCGTAAGGGCGTTAATGTGTTGTGTATTTATAGATGATATGTACGTACATATATGAAAAATATGGACAAAAATATGGCAAGTAGATACAGGTATCTAATCCAAAATTTCGAAAATTTTTCATTATAAAAACCGCTGTTAGCAAAATATCTCAGTTACCTCAAAAAGAGATCGCAAAAACTCATTCTCACTTTTGAAAAATTCAAAGTTTTATTTAGAGAATCAGTGTCCAATGGACGTCAATAAGGAAGAATAGTATCAAGCGGCAATCAGAGGTGACTGAAGCTCCCAAAATTTGACTCCGAGTGCCTGAACCACGTTTCTGTTCTGTCGGAATGGACCTCACGTCCATGACATGCTCAATTGCAAGGTCCTTCTGGCCCAGGATGTCAAAGAAGTTCGTTATGCTTACAACTCAAGAGCTCCAGCTCTTGGTTGGGGTTCTACCAGGACATAGTTCCATCAAAATTAACGAAGTTAGACTTAGGGCCGTTTTCTCGACTAACTATTAAATATAACCGGTGCTATGACTGCTTGTCAAATTTGTCGCTCGCATGCTTATAACAGGCAATCGATAAAAAGTCGTTAAAGCAGACCGCTCCTCAATTTTTAGCAGGCAGTCGATAAAACGGCCCTTAGAGTCTCAATTGATTTTTACAAACTCAGTTTCGCGAGATTAAGGTTGAAGTATCTTAACTCGCTCTTAAGGATGAACTTTGAGGAGCTGTCGAGCATAAACTTTAGCCATCCTTGAATTGATTGGCTCGCGATTGAGTATGTCCCCAACTCGGGACTACGGTGGACTACCACCATAATCTAACCTAGCCTTACATATTTAGAGATTTCATAGCTATCTGAAAGTCAGCTAAAATGTATAATTGATAGCACCAGGAATAATATCATTATGTAACTACAGTGTTGCGTCCTTAAAAATACTCATATACCTCAAAATCAGTGTGAAGAATGTTACTGTCATAATTAAGTACCCAAACCACCTAAACCACCACTCCGACAGCCCGCCCCAACCTTGGAGTGTAAAGTCGATTCCGAGAGATATTTTTCAACGAAAGTGAATGTCGACGCGGGTCGCAACTTCTCCGTAACTGTGTACAATTTCTTTGAGAATGGTATTACGTTAGATTCGCTTAGGAGGGCTTAAGTGGACAGTTCCATACTACATCCCAGGATTCCTTTTGCAGAGGAAAAAGAAAAAACAATTAAGGCATTAAACTGCTGAACCAGTTCGTATACTTAATAAAATTGAAGAGGTCAACGAGTTCCACTTCCGATAGCTCTCCTAGACTGAAGAAGAAACTTTATTATTATTAACTCGTTCAAAACACAAGTAATTTGTAGCGGCTATAGTGTATTCCCATGATCACTAAACTATTTTTGTATAGAGTTGTCTGCCTCCTTTTTTGGGCGTCTCTGATTTATTATGCCATCTTATCAATAGTCTCATTTCCTTCCATATTGCTATTTCTGGGAGCTCAGCACAGAACGACTTTGATATGGGTCAGTGTTGTTAACGCGGCATAACATTTCCGTAAAGTCCTCGATTTCACTACTCTAGATTTTACTTCTTTCAAAGCCGCTTGGCTTTTGACAAATATAGTCACTTTTCCGGCTCAAACCATGCTATTTAGTAGAGGAGTAGCTGCTTCCTCTGTGGCATCAATCCCAGCTTGGATCGATTCCTTGAAGGCCGGTAAGTTTGTAATTTAGAATTGACGGTACAAGTATCCTGCTTTCATCACGAAAGCATATACTTCACTCGTTGATTCTAGTTGTAGTCTGTTAGCAGGGTTATATCAGTAAGTTCCTCCTCAGCTCTTGGTTCTAACATCCAATTAGCTTCAAACCAGATTCCACTGCCAGGACCGGTGGTGGTAGCGTTGAGCGTCTGGTCGAAGAGCATCTAGGCTGGTGATTGCGCGCTAAATTGTCGAAACACTTTAAGTTACCACAGCCAACAATTCCAGCCAGCTGCGTCGAAAATAAGCTCCTCGCTGTCGGCTTCAGGCATACGTTGCATGAGCATCTCCTCTATAAGTAGCCTATCTATCCATCAGGGTCAACTTAGTCGATTATGGCTACAAGCAGATGCATTGATTGAAGGATGCCGAAAGCTTCGGCTTTTAAGACTCATTATGGGTGACAAAGTATTAGAAGTGATTACCTCCCGCTGGATGATGACTGAAACTTTGTCCCCTTGAAATACCAAATTCGGAAAACTGACCTTAACTAATCATAAGTCGGGACCGGCAAAATCGGACCACTAAAACATATAGCTCCCGTATAACTGATTGTTCAGACATGAGACTTTGCGTTATAACTCACTCATTTTTTCAGCTAGGAACAGGAAATTCCATTATATTTTCACTTATTATCAACTGAGAGTCTACAGCAGGGGTGATCAACAAATTTAAGTTACTGAGCCAAACGACAACAACGTCAATATCAATTACAAAAACATCGTTTTGGGAATTGCATTTTTCAACCCCAAAGTAACAGACCAATGACACAAACATACAGCTGAACAAATGCGAGCCAACAGTGAATGAATGTTGATAGATTTTTGAAGGTAAACATTTTGCGTGTTGTGCTTCCACGAGATCTGTGTTTGTTGTAAGTGAGCCACAGTGTTGTTGTTGGAAGCCAACTGAATGTCATTGAAGTTACTGAGCCAAACGCCAACAACGTGAATATCAATTACAACAACATAATTCTGGGAATGCAAAAAATATTTCAACCCCAAACTACATATGAAATCAATGATACAAATATACAGCTAAGCAAATGCGAGCCAACGCGGTGCAGCAGTGAATGAATGTCGATAGATTTTTGTCCCGTTTGTTTTCCACGAATTCTGTGTTTGTTGCAAGTGAGCCAAAGTGAGCCAATTGAGCTACTGGATGAGCATCCCTGGTCTACAGTGAAAATGATAAAGAGCGGGTCACTACAACCTATGGCTCCCATTCAACTGATTGTTCGGATATGAGGTTTTACTTCAAAACTCCCACATTTAGATAGCTAAACCGGAACAAATTCTGGAGCTAAATATTTACTAATTAATCGTACAAGGTCTACTGAGAAAATCGGTGATCAGATATAGTTTTCTGCGATATAGCTCCTTCATCAGTGTAGTTCACAGTGTATATCAAGTTAGGACGTATAAGTAATGTGAAGCTCCCAAACAAATGAAGGTTGAAATTAAAATTTATGATGTTCGTGAAAGGTATGAAGCCTTCGGTATAGCCGAAGACAGCACTGCCCTTACTTGTTTTATTTGAGTTATTACTTTTGATTCTCTATCTTAATAAGAGTCGATAATTTTTATCGACATATTTGTTTGCACCGTTAAAATATTATTATGAATTCCATATCTATACATATTTTTAAGTATACATATTGATGCATTTATCAATAAGGTTATTGGTATAATTTTCAATACATTCATCGATATCGATTACGCATTCGTAAGCATATTATATGAAGGAATCATCTTTGTCTTGTTCTTCAATTTGGTGTTTATGGCGGGTACTTTTGGCTTCGCTCCACAACCTCGTCTCTCTTATTAAGTCCGAATTACCATTAAGAACTGATGAAAGTAATCTTTCTAGCACAAAGCCTGTTTCTATAGTGTGAGCTTCACATGCCATCAGAAATTGACAAAGCCGTAGACGTAACATATCCTATAGTTTAAGGATAAAAACGAGCCTACTGATGGAATCTCCCTCTCGCCTTTTAAAAATCGGTTGTCGGTAAGCCTATAAGGATGCTAACAAATCTTCAAGATATCCATCAAAATGGCTCAAAGGCACACGGGGTTTCCGTGGGTAATGAACTAAGTTCGATTATTTAAAAAGGACCGATTTCCCCAAGTTATACGTATGAACCACGTATAGCATCAGGGATTCAGTGAGGATCCTAACAAATGTTACAAGCTTACAAGCGGACTACTGCCCCAGGAGAGATTTGAAGAAACCAATCTCCGTGACTAGATGATATCTTTCTCTCCGAATAACAAACAGCGCATAACTAGTTATGATGTTTTTTGGAATCAAAAATGTTTGAATTCATAAAACTGACCTCCTTTCTTAATTAATCTTTTCAGCGGTTGGTGGATGTTCACGTTCGACAACATCGACCTCTGGTGGAATTCATTAAACTCATTGTACATCCAAATCGAAATACGTTCACTTCAGATGGTGGTCCATTCCCCTCTATAAGTAAGCCATTACTAAGCTTGTAGAGTACCGGCTTTCAAATCATTACTTACAATATTGCACGGAAAAATGTCCGAAAACTTTAACCAAGCGCCTACAGTGCGCCCTCAATATATCCACCTATGTCATGAATAGCAGGTCTAAGTACAGTGGATTTAATGCCAGCCCAGCCAATTCCGAAATGATTCTATTCACGAACAAATACAAATAACGAACTACATTATTGAAGCTCGGCGTTATTCTAGAGAGAAAACTTATATGGAACTGTAATATTTAAGAAATTTTTAAATTTATAAGCATTCAAGACGGCTATAGAAAAATGATGGCTGGTACCATGAAATATAGTACACTGGCTTTGCACAGCTTTTGTAAGGAGTATTCTTCTTCTCTGGGGCAACGGCTTGATTTCTGACGCTGGTCGCGAAAAAAATTTTCGAAATTACTCACTTACTTTTTGAGTTGTTTGGCTGAAAAGATTTTTTATTACTAAACATCCTTGCAAGATTCTATCGACTTGGAGTACCTTCTTAGTGAAATGATATACCTTGGTAATCGATGATTTTTTTTTCCTTGGAGTCGTAATAATAAATTAAGACACAAAAAGTTACAGCGTCTTGAATTGTATATTTGGATAAGACTATATGATGATGTTGATATTAGACATTGTTGTCACTCACACGCCTTGGAATGCGAGTGATTAGTAAGTCGGCTGTGGCATCCATTCGAAGGAACTACTACTAAATGTAAGCCTTCTCTTACCAAAATACTTCCTTCCGGTTGGTTGATTGGTAATAGCGTTGCCGGGGCGTTGACTCAAGACCCAACTAGTTCTGTATGTGCCATTCTGATACACTTTCCCCAGAACCTTCGCTGATTTAACAGCTGTACAAGAGGCTGTTATCTAGCCTAAAAGCTCGCCTGTGATCAAAATCTACTCTGTTAACCAGGTCGATTATGCATAATGATTCTAACCGATTTGGCTTTTCGATGAACATATAATGACGATCCAGACAGCTGCATCGCAAAGTAGCCGGCAACGAAGAGAACCAACCTGCAATCGATCAACTCTGCCAAAATGTCGGCATTTTTGTGTCTTCAAATGAACGAAGACAACACAGGTCGACCAGGGATACCATTTTTAATGTATCGAGACAAATCTGGGCAAGAATTTATGGAAGCTGATCTTAGTCTCTAGCTTTTCTAAATTTCCTCCTACTGTACTACTACAGCCTACTACTTTGATAAACAAAATTAATTTGTTCTATCACATGAGAAAATAGTTAGACGGAATAAACATTAACTCAGGATAGTATTTATGTCTAAGTATGTACCGTTATGTTCCTGATGCAGAGTGGCAGCTACGGTAACCTTCATTTGATGGGCA
>JAPVRG010276873.1:0-10026 GCA_029783565.1 Rhagoletis cerasi
CCCGTCCATCGCATTTCTTGGATGGCGGTGATGTCAGCCTTTGCCTTTACGAGGACATCAACCAGCCGGGCAGAGGCACCTTCCCCATTAAGGGTCCGAACATTCCAGGTGCATGCCCTCAATTCGTAGTCCTTTAAACGTTTGCCATGGTCGTAATCAAAAAAAGGGGGTCTCATCCGAGGCTTTGCTGTTCTTTTCATTGGAAGTGTTTTTTACGTGGAGGGTCCCAAACCCTGCGCACAACCCATTTCTGGGCGGTTGGTGGTTTTTCAACCGAATACACGTTTATATAGCGGGCCGCTTGCTCCAAGACAGACGCCCGCTTGTGTCCGCACCTACTGGTGAACAGACGCTGCAGACTCCAGTGGGCCCTTAAACCGAATAAGTCGGAGTGGCCCCACCGAAGCTCCCTATCTTTCTGCCCTGACCCAAGGCTCCACACGGGGTTGGTTACCGCATCTCGCACATGGGTTGCTCGCGTTGCCCAACTGTAACTGCATACCCAGAAGAACGAATATACTCCATTGCACTCCCTCCCGCACCACCTAGCGGGTCTATTTTTCGCAAATGCTTTTTTCATGAAGCAGGTAACTTACATTTTGAATTTGAACGAAATCGGTTTATAAATACGACTTTTATAAATAACTCGACCCCAGCGCCACTTAGCGAGTTTTCTAGTAGCCTATAAAAGGACCATGTATGCAAATTATAATCCCTGAAAATTTGACAGCAATCTATCCAGTAGTTTTTGAGTTAACTGCGAACAACGAAAACGGCTATTATTTTATATTGTGGCGAATACTGCATACACACGAATTATTTAAAACGAACGATCGCGAAATACATAGGTAGAAGCGCGACACCGAAAAACTACAATGGAAAAATACTGCAAGTATGTGTGTGTGTTCGCTGCAATACAAGAACGTGTTTTCGCTGCACTACAAAAGATTACACTAGAGAGGGACGGGAATTCTCGGTAACGAGAACTTTCGATTGAAGGTTCTAGAGTTGCCATGAGTGAGAGCGCAGGTATGTAAGCGCGAGTTTACAGCGCACGGGAGGTCATTCGTAAAGATCGTTGTGAGCATTCAAGTTGCTAGCAAGCAAGCTATCAGTAAATTTGTAGTAAGCAAGTATTGTAAAGCGTTTATTGTTCAATAAAGTTAGTCGTACTGTGAATTGGGCATTTTAATTTAAGAATCCAGTGATCGAACCCGAAGTATTTGGGAAATTATCGAGGATCAAAGGGTAATCGCAAGAATATATATAGATTAGCTGAAAAAAATTCTACTTTTTTCCTAAGGAAGCCAATATGGGCGAATTAGAGCGAGAAGACTACGAACGTATAACACCTTATATTATTGCACCATGCGGCATGGCATTCATCGCCTGTATTTGAAAGTAAACTTCTACCTCTCTGACCTCTCTCGCAATTGTTAAAAAAGAAACCATGTTGGCAACAAACAGTTTCAATGCAATTGTCGGCTGGTTCTAAGTAATGCTGCGTCAGTTTGCTCGGCAGGGATTAGTGAGGTGCAGTGTATGAAACTGCAGACCTGTTAAAACACACCAGTGGAAGCCCACATAACACCAACCACCTCCCCACTTGCTCCCATTAAACCCACTCAGCTAACAGCCCTCTGCCTTTAGTCCAATCCCGTTAAACAGCATGTTTTTCCTGGACCTACCGTTGGTTGACATTGAGCACAAAGGTTGGTAGACCAGCCGATTTAGGTACCACAAGTGTCACAGTCCTAGTAAAGAAGAAGGTAGGATCCGCCCAATGGAAGTGAAGCAAGCCGCGTTAGCAAAATTACAATTGAAGTGAGATTAACTGTAGGAGTAGAACTAGTTGCCTCTCACGGTAGTATATATTTTTAGCTGTAAAAATCCAGCTCGTCTTGAAGCTGTTGTAACACGAGATAATGGACCAAAACGAAAGCTGAACTATGCTTATCGGCCTAAGGGTATACAAATGAAACACTAGTCACCTCAGTGGCATTTGTTGAAACTAAATAGCGATCGTAAAACGGACGTTTTCTTACTCTTATTCGGAACGGATAATTAATGTAAAAGACACCCTTTAGAGAAAAACGAAAAATACCCAGAATAAAACTTGTATCTTTAAAGACCTTGAAAATTAAAACTTATATTTAATACGCTTCAGCTCCAGTGTGTGTTCGATAAACATGCCGATTGCTTATGTGAAATGAAATGTTGTTGCACCGTGTAGTTAACCCAGTACAATTTCTGTACTAAAACTTTAACTTGAAGTCGACACGGGTTATCGTCATTCCAGAACAATAATAATAACATAATTATAATAGATTGCCGCTTACACAATATGTTAGTGCTTGGCCTCCAATTTGTGGTGTGCGCCTGGATGTTGTCACACATAGGGGAGGGACCTACAGTTTTACGCCAAATCCGTACAACGATTGTATTTTTATGAGAAGCTTTTTCATGGCAGAAATACACTCGGAGGTTTGCCATTGCCTGCCGAGGGGCGACCGCTGTTAAGAAAAAATCTTTTTTCTAATTTTTTTTTTGCGATGTTGCTTTGACCTTTGCTTGAACCCAGGCCTGCGGAGCGGAAGCGCGCACTGCTTACCACTACAGAGAAGCTTTTTCATGGCAGAAATACACTCGGAAATTTGCCATTCCCTGCCGAGGGGCGGCCGCTGTTACGAACAAAATATTTTTTTTTATGATTTTTTTGCGATGTTTCTCGAACCAGGGCTTTAACCCACACCCCACGGAGTGGTAGTGCGCACTTCTCACCACTACGAGTACACCACAGCGGCCGCCAGAACAATAAAACTTTATATACGTACATATACATATGTTATTTAGGTCAAAAAGAATAAATTAGAGGGTATGCGGATCGGATTTCGCGAAAAAAGTATAGGACAATCTATTGTACATATTGCTTTAATTTTCGCTATTTTCAAACGGAATTCAATTTCATTTAATCAATAACGTTTTTTATTGTATGTTGAATTTGAATTTGTTAAAAAATAAAAACTCATTGTAATTTGCTCGCATACTAATAAGATTGTATTATTTCTGTAACATTGTCAATTTTGAATTGGTTTCTGGAATTCGATAGCGTTTTAAATAGGAAATTTCAATGGAAATCAAGCATAGTAGTAGACTAATTGGAAAAGTTTCGTTTTATGGAATTTTGAATAAAAAAACCTATTTTACTCCTATACTTCACGCATTTAGCAGAGGCATGGTAGCAGAGGAAGAGGGAGGCCTTCTTTGCGTTGGAAAGACCAGGTGGAGAAGGACTTGGCTTCACTTGGCATTTCCAATTGGCGTCAGTTGGCACAAAAGCGAAACAACTGGCGTGCTTTGTTGTACTCGGCGGTTACAACGCCAAAGAAGAAGAAGAAGAAATCTTATCCGATCGCCACCAAATTTTATATTCGAGGTATTCAGGCATAAAGGAACAATTTTCAGCCCGGCGGTATAAAATTAATTTTTAAGGGCCAGTCTAATGTATGTATACCCGAAGAGATCCTAAGATCAAATATCATAAAGTTAGAATCCCACTCCAAGCTTTTCAGGTAATCAGCGCTTTTCGTGCTTTAAGAGCTTCTTCTTCTTCTGCTTCTTTATTGGCGCTGTTATCGCCTAAGCGATTTTGGCCGAGTCCAGTCATTTCTCTTCTGTGCCAACTGACGCCAATTGGAAATGCCAAGTAAAGCCAAGTCCTTCTCCACCTGGTCTTTCCAACACACAGGAGACCTTCCTCTTCCTCTTTTACCAGCATCGCGACCCGCGTTGAATACTTTCAGAGCAGGAGCGTTTCTGTCCATTCGAACGACATGACCTAGCCAGCGGAGCCGCTGTATCTTAATTCGCTGCACTATGTCTATATCGTTGTAAAGCTCATACAGCTCATCGTTAAATCGTCTGCGGTACTCGTCATTGCCAACGCGCAAAGGCCCGTAAATCTTTCGCAGAATCTTTCTCTCGAAAACTCCAAGAGCCGCTTCATAAGATGTTTTCATTGTCCATACTTCCGCGCCATACACCAGCACAGGCAAGATGAGTGACTTATAGAGTGTGATTTTTGTACGACGAGAGAGGACTTTACTTCTCAATTGCCTACTCAGTCCAAAGTAGCACTTGTTGGCAAGAGTGATTCTCCGTTGGATTTCAAGGCTGACACTATTATTGGTGTTAATGCTGGTTCCCAGATAAACGAAGTTGTCTACTTTTTCAAACTTGTAACTGTCAACAGTGACGTGGGTGCCAAGACGCGTACGCTCTGACTGTTTGTGTGATGACAGGAGATACTTCGTTTTGTCCTCGTTCACTACCAGACCCTTTCGCTTTGCTTTTCTATCTAATGCCGAGAAGGCAGAACAGACGCAGCTCTTGTTTTTACCGATAATGTCGATGTCGTCGGCATACGCCAGCAGTTGCACGCTCTTGTAAAGTATTGTGCCTGAGCGGTTCAGATATGCAGCTCTTATTATCTTCTCCAGCATCAGATTAAATAAATCACACGAAAAGGAGTCACCTTGCCTGAAACCTCGCTTGGTATCAAACGGCTCGGAGAGGTGCTTCCCAATTCTGACGCAGTTGGTGGTATTGCTCAACGTCATTTTACACAGCCGTATTAGTTTCGCAGGGAAACCAAACTCAGACATCGCGGCATAAAGATAACTTCTTTTAGTGCTGTCGAAAGCGGCTTTGAAATCGACAAATAGGTGGTGTTTGTCGATTCTATTCTCGCGGGTCTTTTCCAAAATTTGGCATTGTGAATACCTGATCTATGGTGGATTTGTCAGGTCTAAAGCCACACTGATAAGGTCCAATCAGCTCGTTGACGGTGGGCTTCAGTCTTTCACACAACACACTCGATAAGACCTTGTAACCTATGGTTAGAAGGCTGATCCCGCGGTAGTTGGCGCGTCGTCTTTCTTGTGGATTGGGAAGATCATACTTAAATTCCGGTCGTCGGGCAAGCGTTCATCTGACCATATTCTGCATAAAAGTTGATGCATGCACCTTATCAGCTCTTCGTCGCCGTACTTGAATAGCTGAGCTGGCAGGCCGTCAGCTCCAGCAGCTTTGTTGTTTTTACGCGAAATAAACGCGAAAAATAAGCACGAAAAATGAAATACCATTACATTTGTCAGATCAACTGCTAGCGTTAGTAACAGCTCTTTCATGACTATGATTATCCGCCCAGGATTTGTTATACAATTTCATGCAATATATGAAACATTTATCTACCTAGTTTCGCAACAAATCCATAATAGCAAGCAATAATTCGAAATGAATAGTTTCTATAACTTTAAACGCACTAAACGCGAGTTAGAGCAAATAAGCACTTTTGGTGTAAGGGAACGTACCCATACTGCGAGACCCGTTCAGAGGTGGGAGGGGGATCTTCAAAATACCACGCTTGGTCACAATGAGGGGCAGGGGGCTTAGATTTTATGACGTAGTCAATATCCTCTAAAAAAATATAGCGTTTTTTCGAGCTACATTCAAATATGGTACGCAGTGTTTGGCGCTTTTTAAACGCACAGGTGGCAACACTGACGTACATATGCCGAGGAGTGTGATCAGGTTTTCCTTTCCGAGGCTAGATTTAGCATTTAGGTTAGGTTAGGTTATTCCGTCTGGCTGATCGTCTCACATAGATCAATAGGTTCCTAGTGATGCCAGATGGAGATAGATAAATAGATAGATAGAGTTAGTTAAATATGTCCGAAGTATACATCATTTAGGATGTCAACGCTTTTTTGAGAATTTCAGCAGTTCTTGAAGCCCAAGTGTTGTCACGACTTCAAGATCATTAAATTCTGGAGCTCCAAGATATTTCAATCGCGTTTTTGATACGGCAGGACAATGACATAGGATGTGGTCTAGGGTCTCCCATGTTCCTGTCACCGTGCACTTCCTGCAAACTTCACTGACAGTAATCCCCATTTTACTTGCGTGCGGTTCCAACATGTTATGTCCTGTTAGGACACCTATCGTGGTTCTGCGGTCTCTTCGTGCCAGCGATAGTATAAACCGGGTATGTTTCCCGTTTTCCAATCTGCACATGACTTTAGAAATTTTGCATGTATTTAGCGCATTCCATCTCGATAAAGTCTGCTTTTTCACCCTCTGGTCTATCTCGTTATAAAGATTTGTTTGCGGTTTCGGAATGTTATTCTCTCGTTCTAGAACCAAGTGGATTCCGCTCTTGGCAGGGGGCGGGGGCTTAGATTTTATCACGTAGTCAATATCCTCTAAAAAAATATAGCGTTTTTTCGAGCTACATTCAAATATGGCGCGCAGTTTTGGCGCTTTTTAAACTCACAGATGGCAACACTGGCGTACATATGCCGAGCAGTGTGACCAGGTATGCCTTTCCGAGGCTAAATTTAGCACTTAAGTTAGGTTAGGTTATTCTGGCTGGCTGATCGCCCCACATAGACGAATAGGTGATGCCAGATGGAGATAGATAGATAGATAGATAGATAGAGTTAGTTAAAAATGTTCGAAGTATACATCATTTAGGATGTCAACGCTTTTTGAGAATTTCAGCAGTGATTGAAGCCCAAGTGTTGTCACGTCTTCAAGATTATTAAATTCTGAAGCTGCAAGATATCTCAATCGCGTTTTTGATACGGCAGGACAATGGCATAGGATGTGGTCTAGGGTTTCCCATATTCCTGACACCATGCACTTCCTGCAAACTTCACTGACAGTAATCCCCATTTTACTTGCGTGCGCTGCCAACATGTTATGTCCTGTTAGGACACCTATCATGGTTCTGCGGTCTCTTCGTGCCAGCGATAGTATAAACCGGGTTTGTTTCCCGTTTTCCAATCTGCACATGACTTTAGAGATTTTGCATGTGTTTAGCGCATTTCATATCGATAAAGTCTGCCTTTTCACCCTCTGGTCTATTTCGTTATAAAGATTTTTTAGCGGTTTCGGAATGTTATTTTCTTGTTCTATAACCAAGTGGATTCCGCTCTTGGCAATCTCATTTACAACTTCGTTACCTGTAATGCCCTTGTGACCGGGGACACAGTAAGTATGTAGTCGCTGGGTTGCTGCTGCCCTATTTATGGCCTCCCTGCTTCTAAGGGCATTTTGAGACGTAAACTGGTATGAGCTTATATACTTAATCGCTGCTTGACTATCTACGTATATGTTAACTTTAGAGTTATTTTCAGTCATTAAGAAGGCTAGCTCGGCAGTTTTTCGCACTGCGAAAACTTCTGCCTGAAATATACTGTAGTGATCCGACAGCTTGATGGGCCGACGAACATTAAGTTCTGAGTGGTACACGCCCGGTCCTACTCCATCATTCATTTTTGAGACGTCTGTAAGGAAGTGAAATGCCTTTCGGCTAGGCTTAATGCCTCCACACCTTCCGTTTTCTTCGATAGTAACTCGAAACTCCTTATCTCCTTATGAGCTGTGGCCGGTGTTTCTTTACTTGAACTCCCCTGTTGCATACAGTCTCCCCGCGGACTTAGCAGGCAGGCTCTTCGCCGCAAGGTCGATAGGTGTTATATTTAGAATTGTTTCCAGTGCTGGCGTTGCACGCTCTCCATTGTCTTGAGATAAGTGCTCTTTTCTGTCACGGTCCACCACACAAGAGCGCCATAGAGTAATATTGGACTCACTGTTGCTGTGTAGCACCAATGCATTAGAGCAGGGGATAGGCCCCAAAGTACTTAGTGGTCTTTTGGTTTGAGTTCAGTGCCGTTCAGTTTAGGGAGCTTCCACGCAGGAGTCTTGTACTTTCTTGTAAAAAGTAGCATGCTCGTTTTGTCCGCATTAATCTCTAAATCCGCGTGAGTAGTCCATTGGTGTATAGTATTGAGAGCTCCATTCATTACATCACTTATGGTATCAAGCAGGGGCGCAGCGAAGGGGGGCGGGGGTTTGGCGGTTAAACATCACCCCCTTCCCCCCATTGCCTTTTTCACATGTAAGCAAAATCAAAATATTTATAACCTTTTAATTTTCCGCCACAAGCATGGAAACATCAACAATTAATTTTAAACATAGCTTACATATTTCGTTAAATGGCTAAGAAGAAGTGTTATCAGTTTCTTAGCTTCACGTTAAGTTTAAGATATTGTAAGTAGTTTTATAAAAAATAGGAAAAGGAGTTGAAAATACTGAAACGAAAATCATGCATCGCCATGCACAAGTTTTGATGCTTCTTAACATATTTTATATGCAAAAAAATTATTATCCTAAATGAGCTACATTTCACTACGTAATGCCCTAATACCTGCAAAATATGCGTGCTAAATTTCGAAAAGCTGGGCACAGTAGCAGAGAACTTATATCAAAGTGTAGGTGCAAATTATAAGCCTGTTCCAGATACTTCAGGATTGGCAGGGAAATCTGTTTTCGCCGTTAATAAACTTTACGGAAGGTGGCGCACCGGAACAATAATAATAACCATGCGTTGGGCACCTTAAAAGCAGTGACTAATTGTTTTAACACACCAAAGCGGCAGATATTACTACAAGAATCATTAGAGAAATATTCTTGCCCGATTTTGAAAAAAAATTTAAAAGTGTATGTTCTACTAGATGGGTACAACGTTGTGGAGCAGTAGTAGTCAGTACATGGAAATGCAGAATGCCGTAATAGATGCATTAGAGCTCGCCACTGAGTTAAAAGGTCCAGCAGTTTCGTCGTCAGCTTTTCAGCTGCTGCGAACGATCAAAACATTAGAATTTCAAACATCGGTTCAAGTAAGCGCCATTGTTTTATCGATCACCATGATACTGAGCAAAAAACTGCAAGAAAAAGAATTTGACTTAAAGACTCTGTGAGTTTGTGTGTTGCAGTAAATGACCAATTGAAAACAAGTAAAGAAGTCTAAGTTCGGGTGAAACCGAACATTAAATACCCGGCGCACGTATGAAACATCGTTTTTTTTCACGAAGCTGAAACCTACCGTTACGTGGTA
This sequence comes from Rhagoletis cerasi, assembly GCA_029783565.1. Lineage (NCBI taxonomy): Eukaryota > Metazoa > Arthropoda > Insecta > Diptera > Tephritidae > Rhagoletis > Rhagoletis cerasi. The sequence goes on from JAPVRG010276873.1 coordinate 8,963, forward strand.
AACAGGGGTGTTTTTCCCCCTTTTTCAAACATTATCGATAATATGCTCAATTAGACTTAAAGAAGTAATTTAGCTTGTATGGGAGAAATTCATAAGGTCCATAAAACTTGCTCGGGACGGGGTGAAATAGGGGCCGGGAATTCGTCTTGAATTCCGCGGCAAACGAGGGTCGAGGAGGTGCCGAATCCCCAAAGTCCTTCGAGGTTGAATTAAAAGCACAAAAACCGTTGACAAATAAAAAAAAAGAATGAGCACTTCAATTTAATATGAAGGTATATATATACATATATATATATATATGGTTGCCTGCTTGCAACTTCTTTATTGTATAAAAAATAGCTGTAAAAAAGGTATATAAAAAATGATTAATTAGTTAGAGGACCTTACTTGCCTGCTCGGAGTTCTCTTCCAAAGTGGCCGAGAGCTGGGTGATCGCAGAAGGCGAAACCCACATCCGAGGCGGGTAACAGGACTCGTTAAAAGGGAATTCGAGTAACGAGTAACTGTTCCCGCATAAATCACAGCGACATCTGCAAGTGAAATTCTCTACACAATAAACACTGCTCAGATGCAGGGTGGTGGCGTAAACATGCCGCCCGCCTTGCAGTATCGCTGCGCAATAAACTTAACTATAGAATGTACAATTCATTTCAGGACAATCGTAGAGTCTGTCCATTTGTATATTACTGGCTGCTCAACCTCGAACTGTGGAAGAAAAGTATTGATTAATTCAGCCAATAATAATGCTCCGCAGAGCTCCAATCGAGGGAGAGATACCGTCTTTACTGGCGCTACTTTTGTTTTACCCACAAGCAGTATTATGTGGGGCGCATTGCTTGATGAGCGCTCGCGGACTCTGATATATAAAGCGGCCGCATATGCACTTTCAGAGGCATCGCAGAATCCATGAAACTCTGCTTCGTCCCACGGCGTAAAATCCGGCGTAGAGTCCATCGGGGTATTTTTATGTTTTGGATATTCTCATAATTATCCAGAAAGGTTTCCCATCGTAGCAACAAATTTCGGGGTAGACTGTCATCCCAGTCTATTTTGGTCAGCCAGAT